>CP125975.1:556874864-557130421 GCA_030063025.1 Avena longiglumis
ATGCTCGCCTGAAAACATTGTCGAAGGTTTTCCCCGAAGATCGGGGCGAAACTCACATCAACTCATCGGCCTTATCCGCGAAGAAGCAAAACACTAGAAGAAACACCGGATACAATATTTAATACAACGGCAGAAGATCGGCATGATGCATGTATGATGGATGGCATGGCAAAGGTGCGATGCAATTAGGTCAAGGTTAAGCGGAACCGGGGTCCCGACAATTGGTTAGATGGTTCAAGTTGTTTAGCTACCCCGCATATTCAAATGTTGTTATAACAAGGTAAGATTAGATACCGGTTCGCTACACAAGTTTAAATGAGGCCGATATGAGACTAGATTTGCCCGCATATGGGCCCCATGTTTAATTATTAGGTGAATCGGCATAAGGCCCCCAAACCACATGAGTGTATGCATGCAGAACAATTATTATGCGACAAGTTGTATTATGTTAGAAATAGGGTTCGCGGGAAGGGGCACACTTTAGGGTTCGGCAGATCTTGGGGTTCCGGGGTTCGGGGTTGGTCTCAGGGTTCGACGGAGCGTTCTCGGACTCAGGGGTAGGTCTTGGCGCATCCGGGTCTTCGGGTCATGTTGTCGGTCATGGCGTTACGAGAGGAGAACTTGGCGCCCGAACGGCGACTTGTTCCGCCGGGCATCGGGTTCTCGGTCGCCGCCGTTTGTCGTCAGCGGATCTTGTCGGCCCGCTATTGCATCGGTCTTGACGTCCGGGTGAAGTGCTTGTCGACCGGAGTCTCGGTGTTCTTGGGTCCGATTGTGGATCCCGCGCCTCGAGGGGTTACTTGCGATCCGCGTAAGGTCTTGCGGTTTCGGTTCCATGAAGGCGTGCTTGTCTTCCGTGATGGCGAGCTCGATGTCCCGAGAAGAACTAGGCGTTCCGTGTAGACGACCTCGGCGTTCGGGATCTTGACGAGCTTTGCGTCCTTGTAGAAGACCTGGTCGATGGTCCTTCTAGCGGTTTTCGGGTATGCCGGTGTCGAACTTGGGCTTGGCGCCGATGGTCATCGACGTTCCTCATCGGACCGCAAAACGTGTACGCCGGCAGATCTTGTGGCGGGACCAACGCCGCTAGGGCCACGAATCGAAGCAGAGGCAGAGCGACGGTGGCAGGGCCGGCTTGCGGGGCTCGCCGGAAGGAGCGGAACGCGCGAGGCAGGGAGGGTCGAGGCCGACGCAGTCCTGGGCCCGGCAGGTCGAGGCGGAGGAGGTGGCACTGGGCCGGCGACGGCTCGCCGGATGTGCACAGCGAGGCGAGGTCGGGCCGGGTGGAGCGGGCGAGCCGGGCGGCGCAGGCAGGGTCGCGAGCACTGGGGGAGGACGGGCGCTGCCGAAGCTAGGAGAGGAGGCGCGGAGACGCTTCGCGGCAGACGGCGGCGGCAGCGAGCGCCACAAGGCCGGGCGCGGCGGCGCGCGCAGTGGAGACGGGACGCGAGGCGGGCGGCTCGGACCGTGGTGAGCCGAACGCGAGCGGGAGGCGACGGGCGGCTGGGCGGGAGGCGAACGCGTTTCGCGCCGGGAGGCGGACGGGCGAGGACGAACGGAGGAGGCGGCAGCCGGAGAGGGCGATTGCAAGGCGCAGGAGGGCGGGCGAGAGGAGGGGCAGGGTCGGGCGATGGCGGAGGCGCTGGCGGCCGGGGCGGGAGCAGAGAGGAGGCGCGTGGGGCAGGTGGAGCACAGTGTGGGAGGCGCTGTGGAGAAGGAGGAGGCGGGCGTGAGAAGAGGAGGGAGGAGGAGAGAACAGCAGGGTGGGGCCTGTGGGGTTGGTGGGGAGGACAGTCAGCGGGCGTGACTGGTCCGGGCGGGCCGGGCAGAGGTGGGCGGGCCTGTGTGCAGCGGGGGGTTGGGCCGTGCATGTGTGCGTGTGTGGCTTTGAGTGGGCGGGCTGGAGTGTGGCTGTGTGTTTGGTGTGTGTTGTGTGGGTTGGGTAGGCCATGTGGCAGGGGAGTGAGGGGGTTTTGGGGAGGGTGAGGTGGCAGCCGAGATAGGCCGGGTGAGGTGGGGAGAGAGGGTAGAGTTTTAGGTAGAATAGGTTTTAGGTGGTAGGTTGGACCGCTTAGTTTTTCTGGGCGTTCGGGTCAATCGGCCCGTTCGACTGCCCCGCTAAAATAAATTAAATATTTTATTTATTTCAAACAAAGTTTTTTGCAAACCGATATCGGCAAACCAAAATATTCCGGGGTCCCGGTTTTGAGGTTTGATTAAAGAGGGGCGTTTAGAAAACAACACGGGTTTTGCAAACATAGTTTTGGAAAACAATGCATGACGATGACGATGCAATGCACAAATTCAACGCGATTTTCTAGTAGTGGTTTTGCGGGATGCCACAATTCGACACCACTAACAATGGATCTCGCCTCGAGATCCGCCTCATGGTACCGGAAGAAGCGCACTGAAACTTCGCGCTGTAGATCTCACGACACCACTAACAAGAGTTCGTGGTCCGTGATCGCCGAGAACACTCCGGAGACAAAAGGTCGGTTAAAGGTAAGGCCACCTCCGACTTCGTTAGAAGAGGGAAAAGTTACATTGATCCACCAACTCGATGTACAGAGCTTAACAAGAAGAGTCGGGTAGGGTGATCACCCATCCCGCACTCCACACTATCAACTCTATACATGAGTAGGAGAATCAGCAACTCAACTCTCGAGATTCGGCATCAAGATCTTCATAGGCGGTATCCGAACAAAGGGGTGATGCCAGAAGAATCGTATGAAAGACACAATGATTAGGTTCCGCGATGGTTCCATTGGCATGAACAACACATGCTCAAGGTATACCAACTTCACCAATGCTCGCCCTTCTCATATGTTTTTCAACGACACCGATATCCAAAGAAGGAACACAAATGGATTAAGATCTCAAGAACAAAAGATCGGATGAAGGGTACAATGTTGCAGATTGATGATCGTAGCACCTCCGTTACAAAAAAGGAAAGCGAAGCTCAAGATACGACGGAAACCCAACCACGAAATCTCGGACTCAAGAGAGAGAAGAGAGCGGATGCAAAACACGTAGAGGTAAGAGGAGAATAGAGGGTAAGGAATAAAATCGACCTAATCGTAACTATCCAACCGATTTTAAAATAGTTTTGACACTCTACTTCGCCGTTAGCTAGGTTATCCTCACAGTCGGACTTGTGGGGTATCTCAACCGCCGAGCTCGATACCACTGAACACCTCAGATCGGACCTATGCAAGTTTTAGCAAAATTCGCCAAACCCGCATAGAAACGATTCAAAGGTGCCCACCAGCACTTTCGCAAGGTGGAAAACGGCAATAACATTACACAACAGTCCTCGATGGGACCCACGTAAGATATATATAACAACACTCAAAGAGTCAAGAATACGTATATATACAAAGGTCCAAATCACCTTGAACGATATAGCCCGCCTACGGACAAGATGCAAATGGGGCTAAGAGCCTCAAGAATAACCAATGGCGTTCATAACCCGCCCAGCCAAGGAAGGGTAACCTCGCTAACGACGCCGATCTCAAACCTGCTTAAACAAAAAAGGGTGCTAAAGGGCAAAGGAAAAAGAAGGAGCGCCAAGATCGAGGCCAAGACACGAGGCTAGAATTGCGGTCCTCGCCACATAGGTATGGTGGATCAAGCGGCAAAGATGCACTAAACAACCTATAGAGACTCGATTCAATCAAGGACATCGAGGGAGGTGAGAATGACCTATCCGGATCCAACTCAAGCTAACACCAAACAAACCCATCTCGGTGTTTCTCGAGACCAATCGAGGAAGTCAACCGAGGAACTCACACGCTGGCAGTTTTACTTATTCGTTATAGTGGCGGCACTTTACTAGACAGGTTTAGATAATCGCCCGATAAAGTAAACAAGGGCACTTTTAGTTAACCATTCCGTTATAGTGGCGATTACTAATCGATATAGATAACATGAGATAAACCCAAAACCCAAAGCTTGTTGGTACTTTTATTCAGCCATTTCGCTAGAAGTTGCAATACTTACTAGTCGATACAATTGTCGCAAGCGCCAACCAAACAAGCAATTGTAGGCGATTAATTAGCCATTCCATTATAGTGAAGCTGATTACTAGTCATTATAAGTCAAATTTAGAGCAAGAACTTTAGTTATGCTTGTCTATGATCGAGATATCAGCTCCAAGTCGTCCATAACCATGACACGGCTTAAAAGTTTTACCCGGCGGGTGCACCAATAGCAACACACACTGATCAACCTCTAAAACCAAATCAAAACCCAACGAGGCTTTCACGACAAAGCAATCACAGATTCAGAAATATTTCAGGGGCCACCCTTGAGTATACCCAGAACGGAGTAAGCAAGCTCGAGACGGACTCAAGGTTTATGCGTCGATGGTCAGAACGACAGGTCCCCAATCGGGACGCCGATACCGCGAAAACATCCCGCTTACCAAATAAAGACAAGAAGCTATCCGTCGCACAATCAGAATAAAGCAGTAGCATGGCATAAGTATGTGATCGTAAATAAAACCTCAAACTAGTTTGTGGCCCCAAGAAATATGACTAATCAAGCTCGCTAAGGGGGTCCCATATACCTCCCGGATGTGGATAGCGATAAATCAAGGAACAGTATCAAGTACTCGGGGTCTTACGGGACACAAGTGGGCTCGAAACCAAATATTATCTATCACCCACCGATGCCTCGCTTATTCAATTTTAGTTGTTAAACAGAAATTAAAGTGACGATAAGTAAAACTAGAATCATCTTCAACATCAACATGCGGCAATACATCAAGAATCGTGGCATATGGCGACACGCGCAAGACTTGAGCAAGCAACTACGACGCGCAAGTCCAACTATCTACCAAACAATGTAATAGGATGTCCAAGGCAATATAAGGCTGCAGGGATATTACGGCACGAAAACTAGAGCATCGCAACACGTATAGCAATAGATCAACAGAGGGAATAAAGACTATAAAAGTAAGATAGGTAGAAAGGGGGAGATGCTCGCCTGAAAACATTGTCGAAGGTTTTCCCCGAAGATCGGGGCGAAACTCACATCAACTCATCGGCCTTATCCGCGAAGAAGCAAAACACTAGAAGAAACACCGGATACAATATTTAATACAACGTAAGATCGGCATGATGCATGTATGATGGATGGCATGGCAAAAGCGGCGCAATTAGGTCAAGGTTAAGCGGAACCGGGGTCCCGACAATTGGTTAGATGGTTCAAGTTGTTTAGCTACCCCGCATATTCAAATGTTGTTATAACAAGGTAAGATTAGATACCGGTTCGCTACACAAGTTTAAATGAGGCCGATATGAGACTAGATTTGCCCGCATATGGGCCCCATGTTTAATTATTAGGTGAATCGGCATAAGGCCCCCAAACCACATGAGTGTATGCATGCAGAACAATTATTATGCGACAAGTTGTATTATGTTAGAAATAGGGTTCATGAAGGGGCACACTTTAGGGTTCGGCAGATCTTGGGGTTCCGGGGTTCGGGGTTGGTCTCAGGGTTCGACGGAGCGTTCTCGGACTCCGGGGTAGGTCTTGGCGCATCCGGGGTCTTCGGGTCATGTTGTCGGTCATGGCGTTACGAGAGGGAGAACTTGGCTCCGAACGGCGACTTGTTCCGCTGCCGGGCATCGTGTTCTCCGGCCGCCGTTTGCTGTCGCGGGATCTTGTCGCCCGTGCCATTGCATCGGTCTTGACGTCCGGGTGAAGTGCTTGTCGACCGGAGTCTCGTGTTCTTGGGTCCGATTGGATCCGGCGTCCTCGAGGGTTACTTGCGATCCGCGTAAGGTCTTGCGTTTCTCGTGGGCTGCGGTTCCATGAAGGCGTGCTTGTCTTCCGTGATGGCGAGCTCGATGTCCCGAGAAGATCTAGGCGTTCGCGTAGACGACCTCGGCGTTCGGGATCTTGACGAACTTTGCGTCCTTGTAGAAGACCTGGTCGATGGTCCTTCTAGCGGTTTTCGGGTATGCCGGTGTCGAACTTGGGCTTGGCGCCGATGGTCATCGACGTTCCTCATCGGACCGCAAAACATGTAAGCCGGCAGATCTTGTGGCGGGACCTACGCCGCTAGGGCCACGAATCGAAGCAGAGGCAGAGCGACGGTGGCAGGGCCGGCTTGTGGGGCTCGCCGGAAGGAGCGGAACGCGCGGCGGCAGGTGGTCGAGGCCGACGCGGTCTGGCCCGGCAGCGTAGGTCGAGGCGTCGGAGGATCGGTGGCACTGGGCCGGGCGACGGCTCGCCGGATGTGCACAAAGAGGCGGAGGTCGGGGTTGGCCGGGTGGAGCGGGGCGAGCCGGGCCGGGCAGTGCAGGGTCGCGAGCACTGGGGAGGACGGGCGCCGGCCGAAGCTAGGAGAGGAGGCGGCGGAGACGCTTCGGGCGGCATGAGTGGCGGCGGTGAGCGCCAAGGCCGCGCTGGGCACGGCGACGAGGCGGGGACGCTGAGGCGGGCGCTCGACCGTGGCGAGAACGGCGAGCGGGAGGCGACGGTGGCGGTCAGGAGGCGGCACGCGCAAGGCCGGGGAGGCGCGGGCGAGGACGACGGAGGGAGGCGGCAGCCGGAGAGGCGACGGCTGCAAGGGGCGAGGAGCCGGGCGAAAGCGCAGGAGGGGCAGGGTCGGGCGATGGCGAGGAGGCGCGGGCTGCGTCGGGTGGGGAGCAGAGAGGAGGTAGCGCGTGGGGCGACGGTGGAGCAGTGCAGTGGAGGCGCCAGGAGAAGGGAGGAGGCGCGGGCGGAGAAGAGAGGGAGGAGGAAGAGAACAGGCAGGGGTGGGTCCTGGGCAGGGGTTGGTGGGGAGGACAGTGGCGGGCGGACTGGTCCGGGCGGGGTGGCGCAGGCGGTGCCCAGTGCAGCTGTGGGGTCAGTTGGCTGTGCATGTGTGCGTGTGGCTTTGAGTGGCGGGCCGGGAGTGTGTGGCCTGTGTGTTTGGTGTGTTGTGTGTGGGTTGGGTAGGCCATGTGGCAGCTAGGGAGTGGAGGGGGTTTTGGGAGGGTGAGGTGGCGCAATGAGATAGGCCGGGTGAGGTGGCCGGAGAGAGGGTAGAGTTTTAGGTAGAATAGGTTTTAGGTGGGGCTGGCAGGTTGGACCGTTTTAGTTTTTCTGGGGCGGTCGTTCGGGCTAAATCGGCCCGTTCGACTGCCCCGCTAAAATAAATTAAATATTTTATTTATTTCAAACAAAGTTTTTTGCAAACCGATATCGGCAAACCAAAATATTCCGGGGTCCCGGTTTTGAGGTTTGATTAAAGAGGGGCGTTTAGAAAACAACACGGGTTTTGCAAACATAGTTTTGGCAAACAATGCATGACGATGACGATGCAATGCACAAATTCAACGCGATTTTCTAGTAGTGGTTTTGCGGGATGCCACATTGTTGTTGTTGTTGTTGTTGTTGTTGTTGTTGTTGTTGGTGGTGGTGGTGGTGGTGGTGTTGGTGTTGTTGTTGGTGTTGCTGTTTGCTGTTGTTGTTGCTGCTGTTGTTGTTGTTTTGTTGTTGTTGTTGTTGTTGTTGTTGCTGTTGTTGTTGTTGTTGTTGTTGTTGTTGTTGTTGTTGTTATTGTTGGTGGTGGTGGTGGTGGTGGTGGTGTTGGTGCTGCTGTGTTGCCGCTTGGTCGTTGTTGTCACCGCTGTTGTTGTTTTGTTGTTGTTGTTGTTGTTGCTGTTGCTGTTGCTGTTGTTGCTGCTGGTGTTGTTGTTGTTGTTGTTTTGTTGTTGTTGTTGTTGTTGCTGTTGCTGTTGCTGTTGTTGTTGTTGGTGGTGGTGTTGATGTCTGCTGTTGTTGTTGTTGTTGCTGCTGGTGTTGTTGTTGTTGTTGTTGTTGCTTTGTTGTTGTTGTTGTCATTGTCGTTGTCGCTGTCGCTGTCATGTCGCTGTCGTTGTTGTTGTTGCTGTTGTTGCTGTTCAAGATCTCTTTCCTTACAACGCTAAAACATCTCAACCTTAGCTAACTACGAGTCTGGGATGTTTTTACATGAAAAGCTTAATAAAATTCTTAAAGAGAAGCATGCTAAATAATGGTTTCACCGTGCTAAGGAAAAAGGTCTTTTAGAAGGCAATAACAACTCTAATATTTTATGATGAAATCTAGTGATAGAAAACGTAGGAATACAATGTTAGGTCTTGCTAATAATAATATTTTTAATGAAGGAGACCAGAATATTTTAGATTATGCAACAGATTTTTATGAGCTTTTTGGGCCAGTTTCTCTTTCCGTACTTCTTCCCTCTTCTCTGAGTGAGGCCAACATGAAAGCTTAACTTCTCCCTTCACTTTGGAAGAAATTAAGGAAGTGGTATTTTCCATAGAACACAATAGGGCTCCTGGTCCTTATTGCTTCCCCATCATTTTTTTTATATTTTGGAACCTTATTTCTAGTGATCTTCTAACTCTATTGTTAGATTTTTATGACGGTAATTTGGATATTAAGTGTTTCAACTATGGTATTATTACCCTGTTTCAAAAAGGGGGGACATGATTGAAATGTACGGTCTCATTTGCCTTCTTAATGTAGGTTTTAAAAAATCAGATTTTTTTAAGAATAGAACTAATTGTGTACCTGACAAGATTATTGATGAGATTCGGTCAGTTTTTATTAAATGTCATTTTATTTTGGATAGCGTAGTAACTCTACATGAGACCATTCGTTATATGCATAAGTCAGAAAATCAGGAGTTTATTCAAAATGGATTTTGAAAAAAATGTACGACAAAATAAATTGCGAGTTTATGTTTTATGTTCTTGATATGGAAGGGTTCCCCGAATAGTTTATTCGGTGAACCAAGTATGATGTTACTGGTGGTAAAGTTTGTGTTATGATTAATGATGTCTTGGGTACTTAGAGAATCTCTAGCAGATCCCAAAAATAGTCGGCCCAAAAAACGTGTTTTCAGACCACGAAAAATATGTTTCTCAAGCCCAAAAATGCTCCCATGAAAATATATCGGAAACCCGGCCCGTGAAACGGAATATTCCTTTTCACGGGTCCATTTTGCGGTATCTACATATGGACCATGGCGGCAACATTTCCATCACATAAATCAGCCTCATCGATCAAATAAACGAAAGTATTATCATCAAACTAGCACAAATAATCATCAAACTAACACAAATAATCATCAAACTGAAACAAATAATCATCCATCAAGAGCATTACAACATTATTTGTTCAAATCAAATTACAAATCAAAACAAATAAACAAATAACAAATGTTTCCAATGACAAATAAATAGTTTAAACAACATGCAAAGAGGGGGGTTTCATCTTCTGTGACGTAGCCAATGATGCTAAATGAGGTCTTATTTAAGATGGATATGGATGGCGGTGCATTCCGTGTCTCGTTAAGTTTGAAGAAAAGCTTCAATCTATTAGGGGTTGCATTGTGGCCTTACTTGAGTTCCAACATTGTCAAATAAGAATCTAAGTTCTTGTCCTTATCATCTTCTATGATCATGTTGTGGAGGATGACACAACATGTCATGATGTTGTGTAGAGTTTTCTTATCTCAAAAACGAGTAGGACCTTTAACAATAGCAAACCTAGCTTGCAACACCCCAAATGCCCTTTCAATGACCTTGCGGGTTGCTTCTTCAACTTGTGCAAATATTACCTCGGCTCTTGTTTGAGGATATGAAACAGTCTTCACAAATGTACTCCAAGGTGGGTATATGCCATCAGCAAGGTAGTAGCCCAACGTGTAGTCATTGTTCATAACTTTGTAGTTGCAAGTAGGTTCTTCTCCTTTTGCCAAATTTGCAAAAAGGTGAGACCTTGGCAACACATTGATGTCGTTGAGATATCCTGGCAACCCAAAGAAGGCATGCCAAATCCACAACTCCTGCGACGTGAGGGCCTCGAGAATAATGGTTGGATCATGGCTTTTCCCACAATATTTCCCATGCCATGATTTCAAGAAATTCTTCCATTGCCAATGCATACAATAAATACTACCTAGCATGCCCGTCCAACCCCTCTTCTCATTCATAGCCATGAGCCTCTTTGTGTCTTCTTCATTGGCAGCTTAGAGATAAACACTACCAAAGACACGGATCATGACCTTGGCAAATCTCCGGACACACTCTAGTGTTGTGTCCTCACCGATGCATGATGAAATTCAACTTGATCTCGTCGAGGAGTGGTGGAAGTGAAATGGGCAACAATGAACAACTAGGTTTGTTGTATTTGTTGTATTGTTGCATTCTTGTATTGTTCTATTGTTGAATTGTTGTTACACATATATTTATTCATCTGAACTATTCATTGTTTATGTTATTTGTGTTGTAATAATAATTGAACTAATTATTTATGATTTTATTTGTGTGTGTTTAATCTTCTTTTTTGTAGATGGATGTGTGATTTGTGTTTCTGCTACCGTGAGTGTTGTGTTTTGCAGCGTCCGGTGGAGCTTTGTGTTTGCCGCGATGCAAAATACATCCTTCTATAGAGCGCCGCACGCTGCAAACCAAAAAACGGCGCTGTAAACAGATTTTAGCGCGCGCTATTATAGCACTTCTGTTGGAGATTCTCTGATGTTCTTATTATTTTAGACAAAAGAGCTCAGGAAAATTGTTTTATTAAAGGTTTAGCTATTGATTTGCTGGATGATAGAATAGATATCGTCAAGTACGCCAGTGATACTATGTTTATGTTTGAAGAAGATGTAGATAGTGCTAGAAATTTAAAATTTATCGTTTGAATTTGTGAACAACTCATTTGCATGAAAATTAACTTCGATAAGGGTGAAGTTACTTATTTTGGTAAAGCATATGATACAAAAGATATGTTTTCCCACATGTTTACTTGTAAAATAGGTAACTTCTCTTTTAATTATCTTGGTTTACTTGTGCATATTAAAATTTTGTCTAGTAGTGATTGGAAGGATATAAAGGAAAAGATAGAGAATAAAATATCTTATTGGATGGGTAGCTTAAATTCTATTGGTGGATGGTTAATTTTGATTTTTTAGGGTTCCTAGAGAAGTACTGAAGAGAGGTGCGATTTTGTAGATCTAGGATGTCGTGGTAGGAGAACCAAGGGTAAAGAAAAACCACCTGGTTCGATGGTCATATGTATGTATTCCTAAGGATCAAGGTGGATAGGTATTTCAAATTTGGATTATCTAAATTTTTAGTTTGTTATGTAAATTGATTTGGAGGTTGGAAAACGAGGATGGTTTATGGAAGACTATGACATAATACTCATGGAACACTATTTTGCAAAAAATACATACCTTAGAGTGATATAACAGATATATTCCGAGTCCACAAACTTTTACATGTTCATTTTTGTAAATTAGAAGTGTACAAAAGCTTTGAGGTTATTGTCTGTACATTCAGGATTCACGGGCGAAAGAAAATTTAAACTAGATATCTTAAAGATCAATGGTACCACTAAGCTTAGTAGCATTGGAGCTTAGCAACTTATTTAAGGTGCTTCTATGCCTCTTGGCTCATCTATTATATTTTAATCTACCTATGCTTCTACCTTTTCTTCTGCATTTCTTAATTTTCTTCCACAACCTCATAATTTTCGGGTGGATCGTGCATGGTATGAGGCGCGATGGGCATGGTCTTATCCACTTAATTTCCCAAAGCAAAACTATCTAGTGATATCACACCTCACATGATACCATGAAACCACTTTGAAAAATTCAAAATTATAAGTGACAAAAATTTATAATAATTTTGTAGGTGTTCACAAAATGTGTTTTTGAATTTCCCAAAATTTTGAGAACCAAATTCAAAATATGCATAGAAAATAAAAAAGACAAATTCTATATGAACATTATCATTTTGTGTTTTTGTCTATTTGTGACAATATTCATCGTAGATTTGTCTTTTTTGTTTCTCTACGAGCATCTCGAATTTGGTTCTACAAATTCTAGGGATTGTATATAGGCACATCTTGTCAACATTCAATAATTTATTTGGGGATTTGTTGAAACTTTAAATTTGAATGGTAAATATTGGTATCATGCTATCATGTAAGATATGGTATCGCTAAATATGCCCCCTAAAAGGCATATCATGCATTATTTGGGCACGCCGACTCAGACCGTGGAGTCATGTTGCGGGTTGTGGGCTGGCATATGGCGACACCACGTCAGATGGACATGGCTCCACTAACCACGGTGTCATGTTATAGAGGATCAAGCCGTCCGGTAAGATGTCATGTGGATAGATTGGTTCATGAATATTTCTCAGAACTAGATTATTTTCTGATGTTTTTCGAAGAATAGGTCATTTTTTGTCGTTTTTGTCAAAGGCATGGCGCCCGTTAAAACACGGCTCGATATTAATGGCCATTGAATTTGCGACTCACATGTTTCTTATGTCCCTTCGTTAAGAATATGTATGGCAATGGGAACAATCCCCTGTGGGAAGCCCTAGATCATCCAATCCTATTATATTCCCAATTTCCCCATCCCAAGCCCATATATATGACTGAAATATAATTTTCCCAATGGCACACTTTATGGGGAATGAGGTCCAATTGGGTTTCCTATCCCCCATAAAAAAACACATGGTAATATATGGAGATGATTTTTCACGAGCGTTGTCTTCGTCCAGCCATTGGTCATCTAGATGACTTCATCCTGGTTGCGGCTTAGATGGAAGCATAATGTTTTTTTAGGACTTTGGTAATTTCTATAGATTTTTTGTTAATTCTGTATGGTTTTTGGAGTTGTAAATATATAATTATATACATGTCCCTATGTGTTATATGTCAAACTCTAGTCCCCGATTTGTATTGGGGCATGAGCTATAATGTATCATCCACTTCCCCACTATGGGAGGGACCTACCCCCTCGCGATACCCCCTCCCCTCGCGACGCTCCCCAGGGCGCCGCCGAGGGAACTTCAGCCGCCGCCAGAGGCCCATCCAGATCCAATCGCCGCCGCTGCCGCCGGCCCTCGCCATGGTGGCGGCGGGCCTAGCTACCGAAGGTGGCTGGGGGGCGGTGTGTCGGAGGCGGAACCCGGAGCTGTTGGGGCGGCGACGGCGGAGGCTGGAGCGAGGACCTGGGCGGCGTCCCTTGGTCAGGGTGGAGGCAGCGGTTCCTTGTGGTGGCGATCTGGTGGAGGAGGTGCCGGTGATGGGATTCCGCTGGAAGACCTAGATCGGTTCTCTAACCCTAATTGCCTTCTCGATCTGTTCTCCGGTATCCGGCCGGCGCTGTGGGGATCGTTGTGTCGGATCTAATAAAGGAGGTGGTCCTTTGATTTCTTTCACACGAAGACGAAGATCTGCTTGATGTCTGCCCTCCTTGATCTGGTCTGGAGAGGCGGGTTCCGGAAGGCTTTGCCGGCGAACTCCCATGGGCGTTTCATGCCTGGAGATTGCTGGATCGGAAGGTATTCGGTCGCGCGCACCTTGTTTTTCTGGCCGTTTGGTTTCAGCGGGAGCGTTGCGAAGCTCTGTTGTTTGTTCCCACCAAGTGCCATGCTTTGAGCCATGGTGATGTCAGATGCGGAGAATGTCAGGAAAGCGGAAATTTGAGGGTAGCGATGGTGATTTTTGTTCTTGTGGCGACAGAGATTTGGTTGCGTGATCTGGGACCCATTGCAGCGACTGTTAGTGCGGGAAGACAACATAGGGGAGTTCCTAGTCTTATCTTGCAGGGTGAAAATCCAAGGTCTTGCCTTAGCTGGTTGTGCCTGGCAATGACCTTGTTAAAGGCATTGTTTTATGAGTAAGGACTTTCTCCAGGGTGAAAACCTATGACTTTTTGTCGGACAACGACGGCGCTTGGGCACTGTTTCCTTCTTGAAGGCGTTGTTATTGGAGTGGAGGACTACTAGTGTTGTTCTGATGGTATCACTGTCGTTTTTTTTAGGATTAGTTCTCTGTAGCGAAACTTTTTTTTTGTAATTTCTCTTTCTTTTTTCTGAGCTGTGTGCATCCGTAGAGCCGATAGGGCATGCGTTGTTGCAGAGGCTGGGTGTAATTGGTGTCCTTGTGATATTAATATATACTCTTTTCCAAAAAAAAATATCCTATATATGGAAATAGATCACTTGGGTGACTATCCTATGGAGGATGTTTTCGCCCATCCCAGCACCTAATCGATGAATGCCCCGGGCCTAGCGGGTACAGGTCCCATTGCCATTCCTAGTAATTAAGAAAGTTTGGTCCAACTCGAGTGTACCATATGTTCGTCCTTGATATGGCTACTACAGGAATGGGAAGCTACGCCGACGGCCAGTCGCTACGCCGACGGCCAAACATCGGGGTCGTCGGCGTAGCCATCGTCTAGGCCAGCTCCGCCAAGCAGCCGTCGGTGTAGAATTGCCCTCGGCATATCCTATGCTACGCCGACGGCTGCCCTCGACGTAGCATACGCCGACGGCTGCCCTCGGCGTAGCATACGCCGACGGCTGCCCTCGGCGTAGCTATTTTTTATTTTATCTCATTAAACTTTGAAAAATCATAACTAAATAATTCTAATTCGGAAAAATACAAATAATATATCAAAATTTGCAGAAAAATAAGACCTATCTATCTACACTCAAATATTACACATTTATAAATAAAAATTAAGTAAAACATAAGACATTATATATAGTTTAAAACAGGCATAAAAAATTCAAAAATGATCGAAACAATGCGAAACCTTCGCGTGGTGTTATATTATGTGACATAGTTAGAAGGAAAAATATCAAACTTGGTATATTGATTATGTCTCAAAGAAACCTTCACAAAATGACCTATCTCATTCGAGGTTTCTTGGCTTTCGGGTCAAATGACCAATGTTATGGCTAGAATCAAGGCATAGTTTGTGATAATGTGCCCATATTGTGCATACACATGCATCATGGGATGGCGAACAATGTTGCAGGAGAAAGTTTTCCTTTCGTCACCAAAAAGCCATTTCCCATTTTCTGAGCACAAAAAACGGACGATTTTGTAAAGCAACCACAAAATGGCTAATTCAAAATGGTACCACCATATTTTACAAAAATACTATACCACCTTATATAGACGATGTCCCAATAGGGGAACCCGAAACCTTTCCCACCTCCGTGAAAAGATAAATTCGCCGAATCCAGAAGTGGGTCGATATGAACTACGTGTACATGATCCGATGTTCATGTTTTTTACAAAATCATTTTTAGGTTCACAATATGCTATTTTATCAAAGATCCAATGCAAGTTTAGCGAGGCTCGCCCCGAGCTAAGAATCTTCATGCCCGCTCAATTCGAAGTTTGACGATAGTTTAAAACGGGCATAAAAAATTCAAAAACGATCGAAACAATGCGAAACCTTCGCGTGGTGTCATATTATGTGACATAGTTATAATTAAAAATATTAAACTTGATATATTGATTATGTCTGAAAAAACCTTCACAAAATGACCTATCTCATTCGAGGTTTGTTGGCTTTCGGGTCAAATGACCAATGTTATGGCTAGAATCAAGGCATAGTTTGTGATAATGTGCCCATATTGTGCATACACATGCATCATGGGATGTCGAACAATGTTGCAGGAGGAAGTTTTCCTTTTCGTCGCACCAAAAAGCCATTTTCCTTTTTCTGAGCACAAAAAACGGACGATTTTGTAAAGCAACCACCAAATGGCTAATTCAAAATGGTACCACCACATTTTACAAAAATACTATACCACCTTATATAGACAATGTCCCAATAGGGGAATCTGAAACCTTTCCGTCCACCTCTGGTGAAAAATACAAATTCCTGCCGAATCGGTAGAAAGTGGGTCAGATATGAACTACAGGTACATGATCCGATGCTCATGTTTTTTTATAAAAATCATTTTTAGGTTCACAATATGCTATTTTATCAAAGATCCAATGTAAGTTTAGCAAGGCTCGGCCCCGAGCTAGGAATCTTCATGCCCGCCGTTCGACAAAGTTTGACGATAGTTTAAAACGGGCATAAAAAATTCAAAAACGATCGAAACAATGTGAAACCTTCGCGTGGTGTCATATTATGTGACATAGTTATAAGTAAAAATATTAAACTTGATATATTGATTATGTCTCAAAAAAACCTTCACAAAATGACCTATCTCATTTGAGGTTTCTTGGCTTTCGGGTCAAATGACCGATGTTATGGCTAGAATCAAGGCATAGTTTGTGATAATGTGCCCATATTGTGCATACACATGCATCATGGGATGCGAACAATGTTGCAGGAGGAAGTTTTCCTTTTCGTCGCACCAAAAAGCCATTTCCCATTTTCTGAGCACAAAAAACGGACGATTTTGTAAAGCAACCACCAAATGGCTAATTCAAAATGGTACCACCACATTTTACAAAAATACTATACCACCTTATATAGACAATGTCCCAATAGAGGAATCCGAAACCTTTCCGTCCACCTCTGGTGAAAAAGACAAATTCCTGCTGAATCGGCAGAAAGTGGGTCAGATATGAACTACAGGTACATGATCTACTGCTCATGTTTTTTTACAAAAATCATTTTTAGGTTCACAATATGCTATTTTATCAAAGATTCAATGCAAGTTTTCCTTTTCATCGCACCAAAAAGCCATTTTTCATTATCCGAGCGCAAAAAGGAAATTTTCTAAAGCAACCACCAAATAGATAATTCAAAAACTGAGGGTTTGTGATTAGTTGATATGGATATCTTATTTGGATTCCTCTCATTTTTCTGATCAATTTAGACATATTATTTGTTAAATTCCGATTTATAGATTTAAAAATATTAATTATTCCATATTAAATAGAAAAATATAAAAAAGTAAAATTATTATATTTTTATTTGAATTCAATAATATTTTTACTTATTCATTAATGTTTATTTAAATAATTGTTTGTAATTTCAAAAAATACAAACATGTGACATGTTGATATAAGGGTTAATAGGATTAATATCATAGTATTGACAACAATGTATGAATTACTTTGCGGAAACAGATTCCGAAGGAACGAGGAAGTTAAGTGTGCTGGAGCTGGAGTAGTATCAGGATGGGTGACCTTCCGAAAAGTTCGACCAAGACTGCAATTTAATTAAATATTAAGTGTAATTAGTGTTAAAAATGTTTAAAGTGAGAGATTAACGAGTCAAACAATTCAAAGATTCAAAAATTAAGAAAAAAATAAAATAAAAAATTTAATTTTTTTTATAAAATATTTTTGCAACCTGTCGACAAGCTATGCCGACGGCCGCTACGCCGACGGCATTGCCCTCGGCGTAGCATACGCCGACGGCATTTTGATACGCCGACGGCCTCTATGTGTTCACGAGGAGCCCTTTGCGGCGAGTTCACGCCGAGTGCAGCCGGCGTAAGATACGCCGAAAGCATTTGTGCCACGCCGACGGCTTTTGCCAGAAGGCGTAGACGCCCCTATAGTGCTACAAGCGGTCAATATGGCACCAAGAGGGTAACAAAAATCCAGTTGTGAGTCGTGATAATCAAGAAAAGGGGAAATATATCTCCGGAGGATAACGACACGTACCGAACGAGACCACACCGAACACACCTGCTTTGACCTGGTCCAGGTATAGTTTTGCTCGATCGCCTGAACTCCCCCTTTCGATAACGGACTAGCTAGCTCCTAGCTTTGTATAGTACGTACCGTGGTAACGACGCGACGGTTGGCCATGTCGATCGCGTGCTAGCAGGCTGCTGCAGCTACCTAGTAGCTTCGTTCCCCGCGACGTACGACGTCATGGCGTCATACGTGCCATTCATTTCTTCCCATGCGCATGGTTTCCGTCAACGTCTGATGTACGGACGTGACGTGCTGCAAGGGTAACGACCACTCGCAACGGGAGCGACCGCGCGCTAACGTAAGATAAACCTCTCATTTCCGTCTGCCGCTGCCTTCAGCTAATCGGCTCCTTAATTATCCAGATATATATCAGGTCAAAAAACCAAAAAGTACCATCCCGATACGGCCTATGGGCTTGCTCGACACTCGGTTCGATGATTTATTGGTCCATATATCAGTGTCCGGTCGGCTGGCCTCTCCAAACCGACGGTTCTTATCTCTTCTTTCCTTTTTGTTTTGTAGGAACAAAAACTACGATTTCAAGAAAAGTTTACATTTTATAAGCTCAACTTTGAAGAGTATTTAAATCTGAAAAATGTTCGAATTTGAAATAAGTTTGAATTTGAAAAATATATGAATATGAAAATATTCAAATTTGAAAAATATTAAATTAAAAGATGTTGATATTTAAAATTTATATAAATTTGAAAATATTTAAATTTTAAAAATGTTCAAAAAGTTTTAAAAAATCTCTGAAACCGAAAGTAGGAAAATATTAAAACCAAAAGAAACCCGAAACCAGGAAAACCAAAAAAAACATGAAGAAAATGTTTAAAAACAAAATGCCTACTCGCGCTAATGGGCCGGTCCAACACAGACAAGCGTGAAGCGCCACATAATGGTCCGCGTTGCGCTGAGATAGGATTTGCCCTTTGGTTGGTTCCCTCCGTGTTGGACATGTCTGAACAAACAAAAATCCTCTCCAGGCCAACCGGGCGGATCTTGTGCGTGCAAGGGGATGCCTGGGCGATAGGGAGGAGCACACCCCCTGAATTTCTGGTGAACCTGTCTAAGACTAGACTAGACCACACCACTCTGAATATGTGGAGAATCGGAACGGTTGTACACTCTGAATACGGGTAAGTGACTGAGTAATCCTACTTGCATCCATTACTGCAACGACAGTTAAGCTTGGTACAGTGATGTTGCTACTGCTGCTAACCACGTACCATCTGGTTTGGAGGTTTCCCGTACCAGAGTTCAGCCGGATGCGCCAAATTAAACGTACAGTGCGGTCCGTGCATCCGATCCTACCTGCTTGGATCGCAACCTCTCATCCCATCCCATCCGGATCGATCTATCGATCATTGGGTTAGCTGCGCAGGCTAGGGGTACGGCCGCATGCCAATTGCGCACGTACATTGTACCTGATTGATTAGAAGGCGAAGATCCAACTTGAAAGCGCACGCACGCAGCTTTCCTTGATTGACGATCTTTGCTGCCGAGCCGCTTTCGCGTTCAGGTACACCATCGCGACTAGTTTTGGCGACGCTTCCGCTGATCCGAAATCTCGGCGCAATTCATAACTGCTATGCAATTTTGGTGTATCATCACTGATTCACTGATCAATGCAGAGATAACGCTGGTGCTGCAATGTGCAAAGTCGATCACATCAGAAATGCAAAGAAGAAGAAGATGCTGC
Source organism: Avena longiglumis (assembly GCA_030063025.1). Lineage (NCBI taxonomy): Eukaryota > Viridiplantae > Streptophyta > Magnoliopsida > Poales > Poaceae > Avena > Avena longiglumis. The sequence goes on from CP125975.1 coordinate 556,894,042, forward strand.
CGATGCATAACTGAACGCGGAGATTCATCTTAAATACGGCCGAGCCAGGATCAGAGACACCGGCCCGGACGTCAGATTCGGCGCACAGGGAGAGGTTTAAGTTAGTCTCATTCCGGCTCCAACGTGCGTGCGTGACACCCTTAATAACCTCTTGACCGGCCGATTCCATCCCATGTGATGCCAAACCGACCGACCAAACGACCTAATAAGAAATTTAACATGGATTCTGTGGTCTAAAACTAGAGGAGGCCTCACATGGTCGTCGGCCTAACGGCACTCTTTCAGATTCCGAGTACTAGTTCAGACTTCAGAGCGGAACCCTGCGTCGCTGGAATTAATGGAATGGTATCCCGAGCCAAACTACACTTGAAGCGTATCTGCTCACAGTCACATGTGAATCCACATCCGTAATCAGTGTTGCATTATTTCTGGCTTCTAATCAAATTAAGCCTCGACTATTCCTATCAAAAGTACTAGTTTATGTTTGTGCTACTAGTCCTTTCAGGTCAGGCAATGAAGTTGTTGGCATTATTCATCATAGGAATGTCCGAAGAAGAAATTAACTCGTCTGGAGTTCCAACGAGGTGTTTTTACTCCGCCTCGACACGACACGACGACACGACACGAGAACATCAAGCTTTATCGAGAGATACCAGTTTTGGCAAACTTTCCACGACACATTTTGAGTTAAGAACAAGTAAAAGATTAGTTGTCGCCTACTTATTAAATCATTTCATTTTGAAACCATTTCGTATACACCATGAAACAAACCAAGCTACAAAATGTTAATCATGATTAACGAAGATGAACCGGCATTGTCGCCGTCAGTAGATGTGGTGGTCAATTTCCCTCATAAGAATCATAAGTTATTTACTTTCAATTGTCCGTTTTCTCCCGGTTTGTGAGAAAAACCACACACACGCGCACACGCACACGCACACGCACACGCACGCACGCACGCACGCAGGGGCGGAGCCAGGAATTGGACATAGGGGGGGCGAGTAGCTCATTTGTTTTTCCTAAGAAACTGAACCGCAGCCATGATGCATGCTCGATTGTATATATAGAGTACTATGAACTAGACTTTTAGGACGTAATTGATCCATCAAATAAGAATTACTAGTTACTAGCAATAAGTACCTTCAGAAAACTGAGGGTTTGAGTAGATCGAAATCGGCGGACTTTGCAGTGGCACAGCTCCGCAGCAATATCAACAACTTAATCGCCTGTGTCCTGATCCGAGCGGCTTCCTAGCCCGGCGTCGGAAACATTGTCCCAGTGAGCGGCGGCAGACGGCCTAGCTATTCTTCATTGAGATCAACCTTTTTTACGGAACTGCATTGAGATCGGATCTTATTGGGAGGCAAACAAACCTACGGAGCTGTGAAAACGCTTATAGACTTAGGAAATTGCTCCCTGCTGTAGAACATGGGCTTTTGTTGACTGCTGGGCTTTGATGCGTATACTTGACGGATTGGTATTAGCTCTGGGCTCAAATACTAACCAAGTAAGCAGCATTTCGTACTGCAATTAGTACATACTGCAGTATACATATACTACATGCGCTGCAATACATTGAGGGGGGCGACACATTGAGGGGGGTCTGACCCCTGCTGGCCCCTTTGCTCCTCAAGACGACGCGACGCACGCTACGCCAAGACACACACACACACACACACACACATTGCTGCTGAACCGCCTATCCGATCGAGAGAAGAGATGCACGTGCTTCGAGGCGGCGGTTAAAACCCATCTATGGTTCTTCTCTCGCCCGACGACGCCACTGGACCCTCCGTCTCCGATGGCCTTATGGCCTTGGAGTTGGAGACGTGGCGGTCCATAGCCCTTTTCTCGCCAAAGAGAAGTCTAAACTATTTACATTGTCTTCTTCGGTATGTTACGATTGCTATATCCTGAAGTCAGAATAAGATCTTTAATGTTCTATCCTCGCTCTTGTGGTGTGTTTAGCATCAGTGGATGGCAGGTGAAGTCGTGTATCCAACGGATCTCTTGGGATCCGATCATTTTTGTATTTGTTGGTGTAGTTTGAGGTTATTCTCTTTTGATCTACATTTATCATCTTCGGCGATGGTTGCTTCTCTAGTGCGCGGCTCCGGTGATGAAGGGGCGGTGATGGTGGTGCGTCTTCGACTCGTGCTAGTGTTTGCAGTCATCGCTAGGTGGTTCAGTGATATATTTTTAATTTTAATTACTTTTAGAACTATTTATACTGATGTTGATGATTATTAATAGATTGATAGAATTTTTTAAAAAAACACTATTTTAGCCGTGCTAACATTTGAAGCAAATCAGGGGAGAACTAATAAGGGAGTGCCTAGATCTCAGCCGCCTGAGAACTTTTTATGTTTAAGTCGATGACATTATTCTACTATTTGTGCTAATTCTCAGTTCAACCTAGTTGCAACTCATTAAAATCCTAGTTACAACCTAGTTGCAACTCATGTGAAAGTCTCACGTTGTACAAATCGTGAGCTAAATCTAATGGCGAGAGAGGTGACTGAGAACTAAGAAGTTCTTAGGCGCATAAGAACTAGCTAATCCGAACTAAGAGCATCTCCACTCGTTGGACAAACCTAGACCGAAAACCATACTTTTTTTGGCCGGACGAAACGCGTTTTCGGCCTGGATCCAGCGAGCTTCTCACTCGCGTACCCATGCCGAGTTTTCAGGTTCGGCGAAATTCAGTTAAACTCGGCGAAATATGGACGAATATAGGCGGATTTCTTTAACTAGGGCAAGAGCGCACATATTACATCGAACTTAATAACTAGGAAAAGGCCGCCGCCTCCGTGGTCGACGTCAGACGCCGCAACTACAGGCCGAGGCGGGGTGGTTGCCGGCCTGGATGTGCTTCATGACGCCGGCGAGAGTTCGCCCTGGAACGCTCGACCAGTGGCGGCGCAAAGCCACATTGTGACGCGGCGGCGGCTGCGAGCCCGGCGGTCCTTCGTGTCGGGCGAGTTTCTCGAGGCGCCTGTCAGCGAAGAACTGTCTTCAGAAGACCAGGTTGCCAGGATCCTCGGCGAGATCTAGGTCTTGCATGGCGGCGATAGCCGCTTGGATCTCTTCGACGAGGTCCTCGCTTACCGCGGCGAACAGGATCTCGCCGCCGCGAGTTGCCAAATTAGGGGAGACGAGTGTCCGGCGCCGTATAGCGTGCCTCGTGGAGCAGCCATGCTTCCCACGGCGGCATCGTGCGTCGGCCGGGAAATCCCTCGGCCATGGCTTTTCGATGGAATTGAGAAGGAAGAAAGGTGCGAGCGTCCGGAGTTTGCCGGAGTTGGAAGTGATGTGAGAGACTGTGAGGAGAGGCGACGAGATGTACGCCTTTTATAGGCCGAGTTCGACGACGAGGGTGGGGTATAGCGGTGAGGGCGGGAAAAGGAAAACGGCGAAAAGGATGGCAACGACTCGCTGACAGGCTGGCCCACTCGTCCAATTCACTGCGTCCGGCGTTTCCAGGACGTATTCGGGATCCTGGGTTCCTAGCTACTCTGGACAAAGTTGGTCCATTCAGACGAAAAAAGTTCCTAGGTATACGACTAGACCGATTTTCAGCGTCCGGATAGACTTTCTAAGTAGTCGAGATGCTCTAATAACCAGGTAGTCATAGTACCATCCGGACTGGTTTCGAGGTTTCCCGTACCGTGCCGACGCCGGTGCGGAGTTCAGCTGGATGCGCCAAAACGTACGGTGGGGGTCCGTGCGTCCGATCCTACCTTGGATCGCAACCTCCCATCCGGATCGATCTACTGGTATCCATCATTGGGTTAACTGCGCAGGCTAGGTACGTCCGCATGCAATTGCTCACGTACACTGTTCCAGATTGATTAGAAGGCGAAGATCCAACTTAAAAGTGCATGCAGCTTTGCTTGATTGACAATCTTGCTGCCGAGCCGCTTTCGCGTTCCGGTACAGTGTGATCAATCCTGGCGACCCTTCCCCTGATCCGATTGCAACTTTGGTGCAGTCATAACTCACTGATATATGCAGACATACAAGCAGCACACTAGCACTCGTGCTACAATGTGCAACGGCGACCTAATCAGCAATCCAACACTACAGGAAAAGCCAGCTACGCCGATGGCCGGGCTCCTATGCCGACGGCCTTATATCGAGACCCTCGGCGTAGGGTCCTTCCAAGCCCAGGCCAGCAGGCCAGCCCTGACAGTAGTTTGGGGTTGTGCCATGGACAGCTAGCTCTCGGCGTAGTCCAGTTTTCCTGTAGTGCATGTTAGATCTAGAATGGACAATGCAATTCCCTCATAGATTGGACCCCGACATCATCACTGTCCTCTATTTGTTAGATATTTGTGCTAGTTTTTTACAGAACAACCCTCTCACCTCACTTCTTAAGTCTGTTATCAGGGATGGAGCCAGGGTTTGAGCTCAAGGGGGGCAAGGTGTGCGTGTGATTTGATTGAGGGGCGCTAAGCTAGCAAATCTGTCACAAATAACGACCTGTCATGGCTAATATTCCTAAGGAAATCATGAGCATAGGGGGGGCGTCGCCCCTGCTCGTCCCCCCTTGTCTCCGTCCCTGTTTGTTATAGTTTTACTTATCAGGTCCTAGTGTTTTCAAGTTCTACACATATTTCGTTGTTGTTTGTCTCTGTTATCACCATATTTTGGCCAAAGATGGAGATGGGCCATGATCAAGATGGGCTTAGAAGAGACATATATTCAAGGTGTTGTTGGATCGGCCTAGTGCGTAAATTTGGGCTGAATTGCCCGTGTATCTTGTATCATAGTAGGATTCGTGTTTGTTTAGGTTCCGTTTATGTTTAGGTAAAGATAGAGTTATAGAGTTATTCCAAAAGTAGAGAGTCTCCGGACTATAAATATGTACCTAGGGTTATTGAGAAAAGGAAGACAATCACGTTCACAACAAACACAATCTCGGCGCATCGCCACCCCTTGTTTCTAGGGTTTTTCTCGGGTAAGTGCCATGCTGCCTAGATCGCATCTTGCGATCTAGGCAGTATTTACTTATGCGTTATCCGGTGTTACTTCGAAGCCTTGTTGATGGCGAGTAACACCTTTACATGCATTTGTTAGAGCTAGCATCGATACTTTTACTATGATTGCTTATTTATGCTACCTCTAGCTATCTCGCCGCCTTTGCACCTTCTCCCGTGTGAAGGTGGCATCTTTGATTTCTTAGTCGATTTGATCTGTTATAGTTGTGCCTTGTTCATCAAGGTTTAGTTTAATATCTGCGTGATTAGGCCTCACAAACGGGTTGAACGATCCGGTACGTAAGGTATGGTTTATTGATCCTAGAGGGACGTTAGAATTGACGTTATGTTGGTTTTAGGCCTTCTAGGATCGGTTTTCTACTATCTTTCGTATCTATTAGGCTCAACTACGCTGCGGACGCCCGATTGCGTGGTGAAAACACCAAACTATCGAGATCGATTTAGCTTGTAGTAATTAAGCAAAACCCCATGTTATCATAGATCCAATGCGAGCCATGGGGATAATCGGCTCAAAGCCGATTTACTGGAAACGGGAGCCGATCACGGCTCGAATTTTACGTATACTTGTTTACCGCAGAAACCAATCGGAACAATCCATCACCTTCGACCAGGTATAGGTCAGGCACTCGAACCAAGACAGACGCGGCGTGCGGAAGATTTGCGGGCTGACCGAGGGACCAGGCCCACCAGCTCTGGAGCCTCCGGCTCTTCGTGTTGCTCGTCTGCCGCCGGTGAGTTTTGACAGCAACACATTCTCGCACGCCGGTGGGACCTTCAACAACGTCTACATCAATGTCCGACTGCGATGGAGAACAGGCCGGTCACGCACGACGAGCTTCTGCGAGCACAAAGCGGCATGACGAGATCAAAGGGCTCTTCGCCGACCTCATCGGCTCTTTCGAGAGGACCCGTGCGCGTGGCATCAAGTGGAAGGATTCTCCCGAGGGTGCTCTCGATGAAGTAGATCCGCCGGTTCCTTCGAGGAACGCTCGAGCTCTCTGACAGAGGTCAACTATATGGTGGCTCATTCTCTACCGCCACTGGAGAGCCCGGTGAACGCTGAGCGGGTCGCGTTCGCGTGGTCCAGAGATCATGAAACATCGTACTCTCCGTCGGGGCCTACTTTAGGGACCCACCAAGGAGAAAGACCGCCCACACCAGGTCAAGAATCGCCATTCACACTCGCTCCAGAGCCGCCAGATTAGCGGCATACATTGTCTACAAGGCCGAGGCGATCCAGTGATTGCCAATTCTGCTCGAGCCACCCAAGGAGATCCGCATGGGTACATATGTGCCTACGTGCGGATCGCAACAACTTGGCGCACCACCAGATCGCAACGCAGGAGTGTCCGCGGGGTTCTCGCAGGATCTTCAGAGCAAAGCGCCTGGAGCAACGATGTCCGGATGGACGCCGACAACAAAGCGTATAGCCAAGTATGCCATCGAACAAGCCATGAGAGTCTAGCCCCGCAGCTCAAACAGTGGACCAAATCACTACCATCCCGAGAGATCGTTGCCCGTCAAAAGGCGCATTAATCGGTTACTCAAAGTTGCACTTCAACGAAGTTTGACCTGATTCCACTACCGCCCAAATATAAGCTCCCCAGTTCTCAAGATTCAGGTCGAGGGGTCAAGCTCGATCGAGCACGTGGCCGATACCGCACAGCTAGGCATGATTTCGCATCGGATCAAATGCGCGTGAGATTTTTGCACAATCTCTAACAGACCAGCCTTTGGGTGGTACACGCCACCGATTCAATTCGCACTGAAGCAACTAGAAGAACAGTTCCACGTCCAAGACCATTCGGAGGCCACCGAGGCTGGCATTGCGCACTGGCGCAAGTACGACGTAAGCGGGAGAAATCAGAGCCGAATACATCCAAGGCCAGACCACCAAACAGATGTTACTCGGCTCGCTTAACCGAGAAGGAAGCAATCGAGCTGGCAAGATTGGGACTCTTAGCACCCATCAAGGATATAGCTTTCTGTGGAGTACAACTCACCGCACACATGGCCCGTAACGACGACGATGAACAGCGCCACCTCGAAGTTATACCAAGACAGTTCAAGCGTCCGTAAGCTGGTCGTCTGTAAGAAGATGATCCTACACAAGACCAGAGGTGGCCGTGGCCGAGTGGGCTCGAGGGTAACCCCGTGTCCTGCAAGTGGGTGAAACAGCAGGGGCCTTTGAAAGGGTTTGACTTCGATGTGAGCAAAGCCGAGCAGATATTCGATTTACTGCTGAAAGAGAAACAACTGAGGTTACCCGAGGGCCACAAAATCCCTACCGCCAGAGATGAACGGAGACCATCGCAAGTGGCATCATTCGCTCACCCACACCACCAATGATTGCAAAGAGCTACGCCGCCAAATCCAGATGGCAATAGAACAAGGCCGCGATCCTCGGCAGCCTCGCCATGAAAGTGGACACGAACCCGCTCCCGGTGTCAACATGGTAGAGCCTGCCGCCCGCGAGACGCCAATCGACTTTTCGCTCGGTGTCAATATGGCTGGTCTGGGTACCACCATGACACATACAAGGAAGGAGGTGATCACTCGGGCAAAGAAAGAGAAGGCTGGTCCACGCGACCGCCCACGATGACGGGAGATACTTAACAGAGGAAGTGAAGAGGGTGCGGTATCGGAAGCCACATTCCACGCATCTCCTTAATAAGTATGAGCGCCAAGATGATCAACGCGCCAAAGACAAAGGAGGCAATGAAGGACATGGGCACCTCGCCAGAGACCACCCAAAGAGAAGGAAGGCGCAGACAAACATTGGGATTGCCCTTTTTCAAGCATTGCTGGGGTGGAATGAGCCGATTGCCTACAGCCGACAACCGCCTGTAATGTGGACAACAAAAGAAGGGCACGAGGCCGACGGTGTTCGAACGCCTAGGACCTCTCCAACCTCGAGCCGCCCTAAGGAGTCCGCTGAGCAAAGGGCCTTGAGAGGCCAGGGTGACAGAAGAAGACAGGTTTCACCGTCAAGGTGGTGCCCGATGGACTCGCACACACCCGAGCGTAGAGTGCAACGGCTGCGTAACAGAAGAAAAGAAGCGCGAGATTCCACGCTTAAAGAAAGCACGGCCCGATCCGCCAAAGTAAGCGGACTACGGAGACGGAGGCGCGACAAGGAAAGAGTGGCGCCCCAAGCCAATAAAAGCCTATGCACGCATCGGCTGCACAAACATGGTGTTCAGATACTCCCGAAGTTCGCGCTACCACGAACCAATATGCTACCAGTGCACGCTTGATCGCCCACGGCGATTATCTTTGAGAAGCCACGAGAAGGGTTACAAACATCCGAAAGCTCTGCCGAGGCTACATCAATGGACAACCCGTCAAGAAGATGTTGGTGGACACCGAGCGGCAACAATATCATGCCATACCCATGCTACGACGTTTGGGACGCTCCACTGCGGACCTGATCAAAACCAACGTCACGTTAAGCGACTTCAACGGCCAGTCTTCGGAAACGCAAGGCGTTCTGAACGTGGATCTGACCGTGGGCAGGAAAACCATACCCACGTCATTTCAGCAAAAGTACCTACGCCGTCTTGCTAGGAAGGGACTGGATCCACGCTAACTGCTGCATTCCATCCACGATGCACCAGTGACTAATACAGTGGGACGGGGATGAAGTGGAGGTCGTCCATGCAGACGATTCTATCGAGATTTCCATTGCCGGCATGAACATCTGGGAAGCAGAAGACCAAGAGCCGATCTCTGGAATCAGTTTGGACGGCTGTGAGCGCATTGAAGCGTCAAAAAACGGGGTGAGGCTGGTCTTATCCACTGGCCTGACAGAGTAGAAAGGTCCACGATCATACAGCACCGGCCGATCCTCGCGATCGGCCACAAAAATAAAAAGCAACGATCATACGACAAGCGTATCATGTAGTCGAGTGGAGACGCCCGCCATTGTAAAACCATGAGGTGTACGCCACCCTCGACTAACGCATCAAAAGGGGCGATTCAGCAATCGCCCAAATCATTTTTGTTGTCCTTACCTCACGCTTGCCTGTTTTAGCATCGACCGACGGTGTGGAAAGCTTGGGTATGGGTTCACATCCGTGATGAACTGAAGAGATTGACATTGGTCCCGGGATAAGCCACGACCAACATTTATCGACAAAAGTTAGATCCGGTCTGCGAGGCCCAATGATCGCCTGTTGAAACGATACCTGCATCGCTTCGCTGGGACTACATAAATGCTGGTTTAGATGAAGCATCATTGAGCATCGGCTCCCATCGAAAAAAGGATTCCGCCATTTCAGCCGAGCACGACAAATGAAGGCGAAATTCGCGTAAGTCAAGAAGGAGGTCGAGAAAATGTTGATGACCAAGTTAATCAGCCATGCAGTATCTTTGAATGGATTTCTAGTATAGTGCCCGAGAGAAGAAGGATGGCCAATGGCGGTCGCCATCGATTTTCGGATCTCAGGGCTACCCAAAAGATGAGTATCCGATGCCGGTAGCGAGACGTTAATCAACGCAGCGCTGGTCACAAGATCTTAAGTTTCATGGATGGCAATGCTGGTTACAACCAAATTTTATGGCTCGTAAGACATACACAAAACTGCATTCGAGTCCTGTGTTCGGTGGGGTTATTCGGTATGTGGTCATGACGCTTGGACTAAAGAATCGGCGCCACATACCGTAGGGCCATGAATTATATTTTCCATGACCTGATCGGCAAGCTGGTGGAAATCTACATTGACGACGTGGTGGTCAAGTCCGCTTGGCGCAAGGGCACTTGGGCGATCTACAACGCGTCTGGACCGAACAAGAAAGTTCGGCCGGATGAATCCAAAGAAGTGTGCCTTGAGTAACGGCGGTCGGTTCGGTTTCTTGGTCCATGAACGCGATTGAGATCGGCTCAAGAGTAAGGAGGCGACGAACAATGAAGCCACCCACTACAAAGAAAGAGCTGCAGCTCTCATCGGCAAGATCAACTTCGTCGACGATTCATCTCTAACCTGTCAGAAGGATAGAGCCGCTCATGGGGCTCGTGAAAATTAAAGTCGACGAGGAATTCACCGGGGCGAGAACAACGGGCCTTGACGAGATCAAAGAATATCGACAAAGCCGCCATGTTAGTTCCACCCAGACAAACCGTTCTACATTTACTTGTCGATCGACACGCCCATCGCCTCGGTGGTGGTACAAGTGCATGATGGGCTAGAGCGAGTCGTGTTCTACATAAGCGTAATGATGCCGACGCAGACGAGGTATCCAGATATCGACAAGTTGTGCCTGTTTGTTTTTACATGCACCAAGCTCGCCACATCTTGCTATCGCCAGAAATCATCATCATATGCAAATCGGACGTCATAAAGCACATCTTTGGCTCCTATGTTAAGAGGCCGGCCGGCAAATGGATGTTTGCATTGTCGAGTTTGACATCCGGTATCAACCCATGGCGATTAAGGGACAGGCCTGGCTGATCTTATCGCTGAAAGGATCAACACTAACATAGCCGCACCGTCCATAAGAGCGTGGGCTATGTTTTTCGACGGATCAGTTTGTGACGATGGTCGGCATCGGCATTTTACTCGTGTCGCCGGGCAACATTTTCCTTCTCCATCGATTGTCTACCTCTCGCACTAACAATGTAGCGAGTACGAGGCGATATGCAAGGATGGAGTTACTCCTCGGCGGAGCGAGCAGTGGAAATTTTTGGAGACTCCAAGTTGGTTATTTCCCAGCTCACGGAGGACTACAAGTGCGAGAGCGAGTCCCTCTTCCCATTATGGCTGCACTGCCGCGAGCTGATGACGCAATTCCGGTACGTCAACTTCACTTGGATCCCACGAACGCAGAATACCGAGGCAAATAATCTTGCACAGATGGCTTCAGGCTATAAAGAGGCAGCGGAGGGAGCCGATATTCAGGTACAGCTCCTGGAAGCCGACGACTGGAGAGCCGATATCTTCAATTACTTGAAGGATTCGGCTCGGGGGGCACCTAAACGGATAAGGTACAGAGCCATGAAGTATGTGCTTATTGGGGACGAAATGTTTTACAGGACCCTGGAAGGATTATTGCTCAAATGTCTGGGAACAGCCGAGGCTAATCGGCTCCTACACGAGGTACATGAAGGCGCTGTGGACTCACCAATCGGCTCATAAGATGAAGTGGTTGATCAGAGATCGTGGTTTTATTGGCCTACCATGCTCGAGGACTGTTTTAAGTACTACAAAGGGTGTCAAGCATGTCGATATTTGGAAAAATCCAGATGGTACCGCATCGACGAATGAATCCCATCATCAAGCCTTGGCCATTCGAGGTTGGGGCATGGACATGATCGGCAAGATCAATCCTCCACAAGCAAGGGCCACATGTGGATCTTGGCCATCACATTATTTTACCAAGTGGGTGGAAGCCGTCCCTATGAAGTCGAGAAGTTCAAAAGATGTCATCGATTTCGTGAAAGAGCACGTCATTCATAGGTTTGGGATTCCCCAGACTATCACAACCGATGGAGGTTCGGTTTTTATTTCTCACGAGTTCAGAAAGTTCTGTGAGGACACAGGGATTAAGCTGATACGGTCATCTCCGTACTACGCTCAAGCAAATGGGCAAGCTGAGGCGTCCAACCAGAGTCTTATCAAGCCGATCAAGAGGAAAATCGATGAGCACCCTAGGCGTTGGCATGAGGTTTTATCAGAGGCTTTATGGGCTTATCGCATGTCGTGCCATGGGGCGATAAAAACCTCTCCGTACCATCTGGTCTATGGGCAAGAAGCCGTATTGCCTTGGGAAATTACGGCTGGATCGAGACGTGTTACTTTTCGTAATGAGCTAACGGTCAAGAATATGCAGCTTTGATGAGTGACAAAGTGGAAGATGTGGTGAGCTTAGGCTATGGTCGCTGAGAAAATAAAGAGAACAAGGCTAAAGTAGCTCGTGCCTACAACAAGAAGGTGAAGCCAAAGGAGTTCCACGTTGGAGATCCGTATGGGAAGCTGTGTTGCCTTGGGTACTAAGGACGATCATATGGTAAATGGTCTCCAAATTGGCACCGCCGCATAAGGTCGACCAAGTTTTAAGAGGGAACGCAGACATGCTTGAGCAGCTGGACGGTGAAAAATTTCGATGGGCCAATGGCCAGCATCTCAAGAAGTATTTTCCAAGCATGTGGGATATGGGACAATAAAAACTTGAGGGGCCGATACGTGAGATCGGCTAAATCGATTGGCAGTAAAATATGGGGGCCGACATTGAAAATCGGCCGAATAAAAAAAACGCCTGCACATGCAAGCTACTGAGGAAATGCCTTGAGGGCGTGGAGAGCATCAGCACGGAACTCAGTTATTTCAGCTTCGTCATCATCATCCTTGCTGGTCAATAGTTGTTCGTTCAGGGCACATTTTTCGATGGGCAATTGAGGTTTGGATCTCCCGTTTTGAAAAAAGAAGGACACAGGTCGCCTATTTTGAAAAAGGGTCGCAGGTTACCGTTTCAGACCAAGAAATGGCCATTGCGATGTGTTAAAGATTCAACTGAAGGTTGACCCTATCAAACGCTTTTAGGAGGAGCCGATGGGTGGTCATCGGCTTTGTGCCATTTAACTTGTTTGACTATATGCATGCAGCATGATGAAAGCCGATACGGTGTCATCGGCTTATGGAACATCGACCTGTTTCGGTTATCGGCAAAATTGAAACAAGCAAGGAGAAGCTTTGGGAACGGATTCTCATTCATTTGAAGATGATCGATTGCAAAAGGATGGTCGATTACAAAAGGAGTCCTGCTACTACTAATGCTACTGCTACTAAATCCTAATCGGCCGAGGTCGCTGCTGCCGCCGTCCTCGCTGTCTTCGGCGCCGCTACCGGCGTCGTCTTTCTACTCTTGAGGAAGCCGTGAGGCCTCCTCGTCCTCGTCTTCGCCATCGCCGTCGTCTTCGACCCGCACGAAGTACTTCACCGGCTGGTACTCCTCGGAGGAGGTGTCCTCCTCCTCCTCTTCTTCTTCCTCTTCTTCAGAGGAGTCGACGCCATCCCAGGACATGGCGTCGTCGCTGCTGTCCGCCTCCAGCTCCCCGTCGGCGAGGAACTGAAGGTTCTCTTCACCGTCTGTCAGGGACGCATCGTCCTCTGACCAGACGGCAAAGTCCCAACCCCTCTCGTCCCACCATTGTGGGGCGAGAGTGTTGTACGCTGCTGTCGGCGGGTGCTCCGGGTTGGTTCGTCACCGAGGCTATTGGAGGCGTGGGAGGACAGATCGGAGGAAGCGAGAGGAGGCCATGGCAAGAGAGGGTTTTTCCGTGGAGAAAGAGGGTTTTCCATGGCGGAGGAAGATGAGAACCGCGAACTGCTCAGCTGATTTAAATAAGGGAATAGTGGATGACGGTTCAATGCCATGGCGGTTTCCCAGTTACCGCCAAAATCGTCAAATCACGCAAGAGGAGTTGAGAAGACAGGGCATCATGATGAAGGGTAGCGTGTGGACGTCAGTTACGCCACGCGTTACGACGTCTGTAACCCGATAGAGAAAAAAAAAAGGGAGAAGAAAAAAACACACAGAGTGGTTTTGGAATTATCATTGCCAAAACCAGGGGGGCATGTGTTATCACCATATTTTGGCCAAAGATGGAGATGGGCCATGATCAAGATGGGCTTAGAAGAGACATATATTCAAGGTGTTGTTGGATCGGCCTAGTGCGTAAATTTGGGCTGAATTGCCCGTGTATCTTGTATCATAGTAGGATTCGTGTTTGTTTAGGTTCCGTTTATGTTTAGGTAAAGATAGAGTTGTAGAGTTATTCCAAAAGTAGAGAGTCTCCGGACTATAAATATGTACCTAGGGTTATTGAGAAAAGGAGGACAATCACGTTCACAAACACAATCTCAAGACGCCATACCCCTTGTTTCTAGGGTTTTCTCGGGTAAGTGCCATCTGCCTAGATCGCATCTTGCGATCTAGGCGATTTACTATCGTTATCCGTGTTACTCGTCAGATCAAGCCTTGTTGATGGCGAGTAACACCTTTACCAGATTTGTTAGAGCTAGCATCGATACTTTTACTATGATTGCTTATTTATGCTACCTCTAGCTATCTCGCTGCCTTTGCACCTTCTCCGGGTGTGAAGGTGGCATCTTGCTTGATTTCGATTAGTCGATTTGATCTGTTATAGTTGTGCCTTGTCCATCAAGGTTTAGTTTAATATCTGCGTGATTAGGCCTCACAAACGGGTTGAACGATGTCGTAAGGTATGGTTTATTGATCCTAGAGGGACGTTAGAATTGACGTTATGTTGGTTTTAGGCCTTCTCTAGGATCGGTTTTCTACTATCTTCGTATCTATTAGGCTCAACTACGCGTGGGACGTTCGATTGCGTGGTGAAAACACCAAACTATCGAGATCGATTTAGCTTGTAGTAAGCAAAACCCCATGTTATCATAGATCCAATGCAGAGCCATGGGGATAATCGGCTCGAAAGCCGATTCTGAGAAAACAGGAGCCGATCACGGCTCGAATTTTACGATACTTGTTTACCGCAGAAACCAATCGAACAATCCATCACCTTCGACCAGGTATAGGTCGTGGCACGCTCGAACCAAGACAGGACGGCGTCGTCTTAAGATTTGCGGGCCGTTGACCGAGGGACCAGGGCCCACCAGCCGCTCCTGGGAGCCTCCCGGCTCTTCGTGTTGCTCGTCGCTGCCCGCCGGTGAGTTTTGACAGGCAACAGTCTCCCCACTTGTTAGATAGAAAAAATATTCTTTTTTTTAATTTATCACACTCTAGAGTACAGAACTACAGGTACAGGATGAACCGTAAAACTGTAGAAATACGTTGACAACGGTGGGATTCTTGACAGATTTTTAGTTACAATATATTTTTATTTTACTAATTATCCGTTTTTAGTTACAATATAGTTTTATAAAAATAAATTCACAGATATTTATTCAAAATTTATCTGTTAACATGTATGAATATTTACAAAAAAAATTCACAATTTTTTTTCAAATAGGAACATTCATATATTTCCAAATTCATTCAAGAAACATGAAAAATTTATGTAAAATCCATCAAAATCTATAGGATTCAACATGGTTCCATACAAGATTTTTCAACAATTTAGAAATTGAGTTTCTGTAATCTGCATCAACTAAGATTAATACCAAGAACGTTTCATACAAGATCCGCACAAGATTCACAAGATTTCACACATTTATCTAATTTGATTTCATAACATTATAATTTTCAAGACACCTTTTTATCATATGATATTCATGTCTCATCCAAGATTTGGAAGATTCATACAAGATTCATAAGATTTTATACACCGTTCATACTTGTTTCTGCCAAGAAACAAACACAATACACATTTTTTAGAAGACTAAAATTTTCGGTTTAGCAAGATCCATATATAATATATAGATGCTCAATATATATATAAGAATCACACATCTAAAGATGTAATTGGTGAGGGGTCAAGGGGCTCTCACAGCGATTTGAGGCTCTGGTCCGTCGGATTGACCATGTGAGTAAATCTTGATCGTTTAACTTTTTTCACCGCATCATATAAAAGCCCAGCCCAAGAGGAGGTGAAACCCTAGCCGCCCTTGCTCCTGCTCCAGCCCCCGTCGCACCCTCCGACCCATCGCGCGCTCCCTTCCCTTCCTGCACGTCCTCCTCCTTCTCTCCCATCGCCGCCAGCCGCTGCCATTGCCCTGCCTCCATCCACCCCTTCCTCCTCTGCCAATCCCCTCCACCATTCCTACAGTGGCGAGTCCAGCCCCCACCTCGCATCCAGTAGCCAACGAGCGGGCAGCAGCGCCACGACGAGGAGGTCAAGATCCCTAGCTCCAGTCCCATCCCTTCGCCTCGGCCGAGCAACAGCAGTTGATGGCATCCTCCCCTACCACGACCGCGGTAGGTTCTTCTTGCTGCCTTCTCTGCCCTCCTCTCATCAGGCTCCCATGGAGGCTTCAAGCGGCAGGTGCTCTCCCATCAGGCTCCCATGGAGGCCTAGAGTGGCTGGGACTTCTACGTCCAGACTCAAACGTACGTACCCTTGTCTTCTTCGTGATTTTCCTCTTCATCTTCTCCTTCCTCCTCTCTCTCTATCTCTCTTTCTATCCATAAAACCATGTATGTTTGTGCATATTCAATGTATAGATCCCTATGAGGTGTTTGACAAAATTCCAGGAAGGTTATTCTTATATTTTGTCTCATGGTCTTCTAATTTTTTGGTTGAGAATAGATACAAAATGAAAACTGAGTTGTTTGGTCAACCAATTTAAGTTCTGGTTAGCACTTCTATGGACCTATATATTGAGCTTCTGATTTTATTTGGAATAGAGTTATACTATCATTCCATTGAGATATTGCATACGTGTTTTTCTCTGGAATTTCAGGAAAATAGTTTAGCATTTATTTTGATTTACATTGTTTACTATGCTAACTTTATCCATGTTTCTAATTTCAGATTACACGTTACCTTTTTTTGGTGTATTTGCAAGCTATTGAGGTTTGATATTTTATTCTCTTTTTTTTTAGCTCATTTCCATGATCATTTCTGTAGCTTATAATTTTTTATCTTCTTGCTTTGATATCGTTCGGTGTGTTGGCATGAACATTTGGAGCGTGCCACACAGAACCTGATTGTCTCCTTATGTTGCCTATAGGGAGGCACACCGGAGGGCAACAGCTGGAACATCACTTGATAGCCGCCATCCTTGCAAGAAAAAAATAGGTAGATATCCAAGTTCTCCTTGCCATGACTATACTCAAGCTTCAAACATACTCATACTTTTTCGGCTACCAATGATTTGTGTGAGGTGTCATTGATGTTCATTGTTTCTTTGGCAAGTAAATTAAACCAAGGGAGATAACCATATGAAGAGAAATCAGTGAAATTGTTTTTTTAGCATACCTATATAATTGCAACGTATTAGTGTTTAATGGTAAAAGTTTTAATATGAAGTTGACCTCTATTTAGAGACATGGGGATCACATTCCTTTGGATTGCCTCTTTTTCTCTTTATTGTTGGATTGATTTTGGTTCAGTAGAAGAGTTCTAGGATTAAGAACATTTTCAGAGAATCAGGTTGCTGAATACGAAGGTATATAATCGGTTCCTCCACTCTTATTTCTATGTATTTTTGTTCATCCTCAAGTTGTTTGTTCTAGAGTATTGTATCAACGTAGGGAAAAATCTTACCATTTTAAGTATGTCAGCATTGGTCATCGCCGATTCAATTCCGGTAGTAGTATTGGTGAAAGATTTAGTTATGGTTTATGGTCTTGAAAAAAACTGCATGATGCAAGAAGCGGTGGCCAACTTACCAAATTATTAACAGATGAATTTCCTCCTTTTCCTTTATTTCTATATTTGCTAACAAACTTGCTTATCTATTTTTGATTGCTTTGCAGGCTGATTGGTTAGGGTTCAGATAGAAGAGCTCTAGGCTAGGAACATTTTGAGAGATTCGGTTCGTTTCTTGGCTGTTTAAATTTGTTGGACATAAGTAAATTATAAGACCTATGCTCTGAACGACATCATGGTACCTATCGGATAGTGGAATTTTCCAGTCGTTGGGTGTGCATTTGGTATTACAAGCATTATCCATTTTGCTTGATTCTCTTTTTGTTTTTGCTACGGGGAGTGGATGTTTCAGGATTGGTGTGGTGGGGTTGAGAAGCAATAGAGCTTTTTCCTAGGTGAGCGGTTAGGTTCTATGCCATAGAGCGCCCCCTCCGCGCACTCTACCACAAGGTTGCAGCTATGAACGGGCTGCCACTCCTGATTCTTGCCAATTTGCCTCCCAAAGCTGAGCTCCTTCTGACTCGTGCAAGGCCTTGTGGAGGCGGCCTCTCGAAATTTCTTGGTAGCCGCACAACGCCAATGTAGGTAATAAAGAACTCCACTTCTCTTTATCTTTATTTATATTTCTACATTGTTAGATGAATTCATCTCGGTCTGACATGTTTTTTTGTGGTCTTATTCTTCCTTTTTAATCCTAGGATGTGATTCCTTTTAGCTAAGATGAGTTGGTAGTACTTACATTGACTTGACCGGCAAGATTATTCTTTATTTTTCTACATTGGATGTTTAGTGCTCCTGAAAATTCAAAATTATATGCAGATTCAGAATTCAAGATTATTGGAGTTCAAGGTCAACTATGTGCGTTTGCTAGAAGTTGAACACCCTAATAGAATTGACCGGCAAGGTAAGTTGCATTTTTAATGCTCTTGAAAATATTACGTAATGTCAGTCCAACTGTTTCTAGATTTGGATGTTTGCCTAATCAAGCCAAGTGTGCTCTTGAGAACTTGAGGGTAAAATTCACTCCTGCAAATTCAGAGTTTAAGATTATTGGTTTTGACTGACAGGAAGTGCGAGGAGCAGATGTGAGAATTCCTCTTTATCCTTTTATTCATTTTTACCCGTCCTTAAGTTAATCAATAGTTTGGGAAGGATGCCCTACTGTTTCTAGATTGTCTCTAATTTATTTTCTGCACAATTTACTGTTTCTAGATTCTACTAGGATTTACTCGGCAACATGATATTCCTTTGTAGGAGCCATCTCAATTACTTCTGTATAGAAAATTTAATGGTCTGCAATGTTCGTTGCATACTCGCGGGGACATGCTTATGTAGTTCTTTATTCTGAATCTTTTCAAATAAATATTGAAGCCTAATTTTTCTCTTATACAATAAGTTTTCTGTTATAGCATTTGTATGTGCAGTGTAGCCTATCTTGAGTTTGAGGAAATCTAACTTATTTATCTGTATTTATACCTCTAATAGTGCCCAATTTCATTTGCTTGCTATCCTCTTACAAGTTTTCAGTCTGATCTCTTGATTCACTACAAGAGATGTAATTTACTCCAACTGGAACAAACTGATGGCGCATGAACTGTCGGGCTTCCGTTTCTGCAACATCCAACTGTTAGAGAATTCCTGTCGCCATTGCTATGTAGGTGAAGGAGATCCATTAACAACAGCTTTATGGGTGTATTGTTTTGCCATCAGTGTATAGTGTCGGGGTTCCTGGTGTGTCGGCTAGCTACTAGGACAGTTGTTTGACTGTACTGTCGGCAACTTAGCAGTTATACAAGCTACAAAAAATTATTTGAATAAGCCCAACCTATTTAATACTGATCATGTGACCTTTATTTTTCTGTGAAATTCACGTAAGGCTCACAAACAGATCAGGACAATATTATTAGCTTAAACAACGGAGCTCAACTTTATTTCTCTAAAATGAGGTACATATCATACCCTGAGGACTCTACATCAGGAGTGGAATTGCATGTTTACAACGCAATGAATGGAATCTTAGGTATGTGTTTGAGACGTGGAACAACGCATACCTAAGAGCCAGCTCTGTGGCTATACAAAAATTTTATGAGTATATATTTTTGCAACTACGCATCTAACAACACCGAGGATAAGTCTGAACATGACTGGCCAGATTCAGGTTAGATAGCCTTATGCCCTGACTCACACAGCATCAGAGTGACTGTTTGCATGCTCCTCAAATTCTCTTTGTATCCTACGTGTCATTACAATGGAACAAAAGCGAGGTTCACAACCCTTCAAAAGTATTGGTTGCCTTCACTTAATCGGGTGTTGTTGTTCCCCAAGTTTCAAACTTCACATATTTTCTTCTCAATGTTCATTTACCTTGCAGATGCCTTCTCTCACTCCACTTTCCCATCTTTGTGACCATTTTTTCATGTAAAGGCCATTTTTCTCCTTTCCCGCCTCTTGCCAGTCGGATCTTTTGAGAGATAATGGCTTCCTATTAGTTTGGGGTTATAAAGCACCATATGGTTTCTCTTCATGTCTTGCCGATGAATAGAGTGTCTTGCTTTTAGTTTTGTTTTGGAGTTATATTTTCAGTCTTGTGCATCCTCTCCTTTATATTAAAAACTACACAATATTATTGCCCCTTTGGTCCTGTGGATTCTTTAGATTACTCAATTATTATCAATATAAATGAGACATGGTTTGTTGTGGGTTTAACTTTTCTTTTATTTGTCTTACCCTTTGGTCCTATGGATTCTTTGGAATGTTTACATTGTGCAATTCTAATTCCAGTATACATATTTATTTGGCAGGTTGCCTTCGATCTAGCTTAGGGCCACGTAAGAATTTAAAGACATCTTGGTTCTGGGTGCTATGGACAATGGTTATCAATAAATTAATGTTTGTATTCAAGGTTCACTCTGCCTCTTTAGAAGTGCACCGTCCATTTTACTGCTACTAAGCATGTATTGGACCATCCATTCATTTGAGTAGAACAAGTTAGGTTCTTTCTATCTCTTCTATGAATTTGCTCTTGAGTAGCCCTTACGAGTAGTAATCCCTTAGCCCTTTTTCTGTGTTTACCATTTTTTGTACCGGTACTTGGAGCGAGGAAGGTTTATCTTTTGTAACTTTTTTTAACATCTCTTTATCTTTTGTAATTTGCAACAAATTTCTAGGGGAGCTTGGAAAAGTGCTCCTAAATTAAACTATTTTTTGCATTGGAGTCAACTCTTTGATGAAATGTTCCTTTTTATTCATAACACTACTATCTTCTTTACCATGTTTTGGTTTTCTAGATTGGTCCAAAGCTACTAATCTGCTAACCAGATTTGAAATATAATCCTAAAATAAAAATCATAAGTTCGCTAGCTGCAATGAAACTAAAATGGGTAAATAAAAAAACATACTAAGTGGTTAGTTTTAAAATAAAGTAGTGGACTTAAATTTGAGCTATGTGATTGTCTTTTTTGACAACAAAGGCTAGAAGGTGAGTGACTATGACATGTTGAAACGACCTGCCTTTTATTGCTATCATGCCAAATATAAATCTATTGCTATCATATCAAATGTAAATCTGTACGAATTCAACGGGATCGTGCGGCAAGACGCACCACTAAATCTAGTAATACATAATAGATACTTGGATCTTCTCTATTTCCTTCCAGATTCATAGCACATTTTCCGTGCATCAAGTTACATATAAGATACAACCTAGTGTTCATACATAATTAAAACCTCAATCCCAGAATATATTACAAGCATTCAAGCTTAGGGGACAGATTTTTGCAAGAACAATGAAATAAAGTTGACAAAAATTTGCAAGGAATAATGAGTCGGTGGGCAGAAGAACACGTAGATTTCTCTCACAGTAGATTTAACAGGAAACCGGATCTAAAATCGGATCTGAAACAAAAACTGAAAACAACCATCTAGATTCAACAGGAAACCGGATCTGAAACAAAAAATTCTGAACCAAAACTCACTGAAATTCTTAGCAAAATATCAAGAAAAAAAGATCCATGCCCAGATTCGAGGTGAGCTGCCGACGACGACGGCCGATGACGGCCGACCTGATGGCGTGCTGGTCGTTGGCAAGGTGGGGGAGACGAGATGGGGGCGACAGAGGTGGGGGGAGACGGGGGTGGGGGCGACGAGATGGGGGGCGACGGAGGAGGCACCGTGGAGGAGAGGTGGGGGGGCCTCCTCCAGCTCGGGTGGGGGTTGGAGGAGAGGGGGGGGCGACGAGGTGGGAGGAGATGGGGTTGGGGGGCGACGAGGTGGGAGGAGAGGTGGGGGCGGCGAGGTGGGAGGAGACGGAGGAGACGGCTTAATTTTTTACATATTGAAGGGTTAAAAAACAAAAAGATTGAACCCTTTGATTGGTGGATTTTTTGCACGAATCTTGAAACAATCAACGGCTGCGATGGTGCCGGGGCCCAACCTAGAAGAGGAAAATCCTCTCTGGATCTAGAATATGTTAGTCATACATAATTGAAGGCGGAGATTTGTCTTAAATATGACAAAGCCTGAATCGGAGACGCTGGACGTCAACTTCAGAGAGTTTAAGTTAGTCAGTCAGGCTCCAACGCGCATGCGTGACACCTTAATAACCCTCTCGATCGGCCGATTCCATCAATGTGATGCCAAACCAACCGAACGACCTAAGAAATTCAACACATATTCTGTGATCTAAAACATGAGGAGGCCTCACATGGTCGTCGGCCTAACGACACTATTTCAGAGTACTATAGTTCAATTCAGAGGAGAACGGGCGTGGTTGATGGCAGAATGGTATCAGGAACCAAACTTATAGTGTACGCGTGTGGGTATTCGACATCCATGATCACGGTACACCGGTTTCTAGTCGAGTTAAGCAGCATATACACTCCTAACTGAACCACAGTAGTACAGCTAGTTTCAGTTTGTGCTAGAAGTCCTTCAAGTCAGGCAATGAATTTGGCATTCTTCATAGGAATGTCCGGATCAGAAATTAACTACTCTGAAGTTGCAACAAGGCTCTGTTTTTACTCTGCTCAAATATTGAGCTTTATGGAGTGATACCAGTCTTGGCAAACTTTCCATGATACGTTTTGAGTTAAGAACAAAAAGATTAGCTGTCGCCAACACATTAAATAGTTTTTTAAAACCAATTCTTATACATCATGAACCCAAGCAACAAAATGTTAATCATGATTAACGGAGGTGAGCCCGCATCGTCCCTGTCACAAGATGTCGTGGTCAATTTCCCTCGTAAGTATCGTCAGTTATTTACTTACATTTGTCTGGGTTTTCACATTTGTCCATTTTCTTTGTTTTCTTGATTGGGTTGACAACCAATGGTCGAAACTACAACCGTGTCATTGTCAAAACAGTTTTTTTTTGTACCGAGTGATAGGCAGGATCCATCCCCGTTTTCGAATTTGGTGTTCAACTTTTGTGTGGCTAATCTACAAAGGATTCATATAGCAAAAATCAAAACCTTATTCCACAGCAGAAAGAATCAACCAAATTTTTGCAAAATTAGAAAAAAATACTACATAATCATAAGATCTTAAGCTTAGGTTGGTGTTAGTAATCCTACCTGTTTTGCTCAAACTACATCACCATTTATAACATACACTTGTTATGCATTATACATCTATATGATTTTGCTTGCCAAAATAATTAGGTGTACATCTGTACACCCATGATCATATATATGGATCCTTCCATGGCTGGATGTAATTGGTAACATCTCCACTCACATAGAAATTGCCTTGCGTAAATGGGAAACTAAACTTTAGCTTTAAAGCAAATCCGTAGTGATGGAGTAAATCATTTCAAAAAGCTCGCTAGTAAATTAACAAATTTGATCAGTATGCATACTGATTTACGGTCAAATTTTAATGATCTCATGTCTAATATAAACATAAATGCAGAATGAAATTTTTGTGAGGAAAAGATATAGAGTGAAATTAGCTATCCATGGTCTATCAGTTATCAGAGAGAAGCACTGCAAACTTTTGAAGACCCGTTTTCAGTCAAGAACAAACAAATCACTGAACATTTCACCTAACTATAATTTCGTTTCATTTTGAAACGATTTTCTATACATCATGTGTACAATACAAGCCACCTAATAAAACTAAGAAAGATCAATCGGAGCAAATTAATTTGCATTTTTTTCCTGATGATCAGTAATCTTTGCGGCCATTTCCCTCCAAAAACACGGTTAGCCGGTCAGAAGCAGGGCGTGAGAACGTTGAGCAGGGACACCCTCGCGTTCACGAGCGCGCGGTACACCTGCTCGCAGCCGTGCTCCGCGGCCACGACGCAATCCTCCAGGCTCCGCAGCCGGTCCATGGCCGCCTTCCTCTCATCCTCCTCCTCGTCGCAGCATTCTTCCGGAGGCGTATCTTTTGTACCACCGCCTGGCGATCCGGAGGACTCGCAGGCAGCGGCGACGGACACCGTGCGCCGCCGCCACCGCAGGAGGTCCGCCACCCACCACACCGGCGCGGCCGCTGCCTTCGCGGCGGGGGAGGAAGCCGATGCCGGGGAGGAAAATGCGCGCGAGGTAGAGGATGCGGAGGCGGAGGCGAGCCCGGCGAAGATGGCGGCGGACGCGGCCGCCGCCGCGCACGTGGCGGCCGCGACGGCCTCGGCGACCGCGGCCTCGCTGGAGTCGGACGTGGACGCGGTGGAGGAAGAACGGTGGGAAAGGGCGCGCAATGTGGAGGCGAGGCGGGAGAGATCGCGGTCGGAGCGCCGGCGCGCGCGCAGGGCGGCCGCGAGGCGCGGGGCGTCGCGGCGGCGGACCGCGGCGTGCGCCTCGGCGAGGAGCTGCTTGAGGGAGAGGAGCGCCTCGCGGAAGCATCCGTGCGCGTCGGCGAGGATGAGGAGGTCGTCCAGCAGCCGCTCCGTCCACGGCGCTGCCGCCGCCTTGCAGGTCCGGCGCTGCGAGCGGCGGAGCGGGTCCTGCGCCTGCGGGTGGTGGAGCAGGTCGGTGAGGCCCGCCAGGAGCCGGGCCAGGTGCTCGACGCCGTCGCCGATCCACGCCGTGCCGGCCTGCGACGGGGCGGGCGCCTCGGTCCAGCCGAGGAGGGCGTTGGCGGAGTCGTGGAGGCCCGCGACGACCGGGTGGAAGCGGCCGGGGAGGCTGGTGGAGCGCGTGCGGGTGTAGGAGAGCTTCTTGTGCCGCGTGCGGCGGAGGGAGGAGGATGCCTTCGGAATGGTGAGAGCGGCCAGCCGCCGGCGGAATCCCACTGCCATTTCGCGTCCGGCTTGCTGGAGATGATCTCGGCGTGAGGCGTCGTCGTCGCTGTGTGTTGGAGCGAGCTGGTGCCGTGGTGTGGCAAGTGGAGCGGCGAGCTGCCTTTATAGGGTGGCATGGTCATGGATGGGTCGGCAGACCCCGCACGGGCGGGAGTCGGGAGTGGGATGGGGGTTGAGGAGTGGATAGTGTGACAGGCAAGGCGCAGGGTAGATGGTTCCACGACGGACGGGACACGTTGGATTACTTTTTTACTTCCAGTCTTCGGATACCGAGCTTGCTGAACAAGGAGGCCGGCCGAGGCTGGATAAAGGGTAATTAACGGACCAACTTCCGATGGAAGATTGCAAAAAGTGCATGATCCTTCTGTGACCAGGGCACGGACACTTTCTACGTGCACAAACCTTTTTGTTGCTTTGACTATCCTGGTTGTAATGAGCCCCGTGACACTGAAAAGTGGACAGCTCAGTTAAGCAAAATAGGTCAAGTTGGAAAATGTCAAAAAGTAGCAAAAGGTACTACTAGAGTACCAATTGGAAAATGTCAAAACCAGGAAAATGAGTAGTACTAGCAGATCAAGTTGGAAAATGCTGGTACCAGTCAGCAGGCAGTTGACTTGTTGTTCGTGCCCAGCAACAGCACGAATTCGACACTGAGGTGTGGCGGTAAAAGCATCTCTAATCGGATATTGTAAACACGTAAACTGTATAACATGTTTTATCTAAAAAAAAACTCGTTTTACCGTTTGAAAACTTCTCGAGCGGAATAGATCGCGCAAATTTGACCCATGAAAGAGAATGAACTCGTTATTTCAGCATTTAAATCAACAATGATCAATATTCAAACAATCAAACGATGCAATGATTCATAGTTTGTACATCAAATTGCCGTGATCACGGCAACTCAAACCTAAGCTAGAGTGCCCAATGTTCAACCAACAAATCCAAAAGTTTCACATCCTCCATGATGAATGCAAGCAATCATCAAATGATCTGCGTCGCATTGAGCTCGTCGTGCACACCTCCATACCGGAGACTCACCTAGGCCACTTGCCGATGCACCGCTTTGACACGCCAGTCTTCTCCTATCAAGATGTCCGAAAGAATCATTTGATGCAACTCAAGTGTTATGCACTGTACCCATCATCACGACCTCCCTCTCTTCATCCACGAGTTCCTTCATGACCTTGGCCTCCTTTAGCTTGACCTTCCTCTCCTCTAGCTCGGTCTTATACTTGGCATCAAGTCGGATTGCTTCCCACCTTGTAACACCATCTTCTTGTCATGCATCATCACATTTGCCTCCATCGTCTTCATTAACAACAATTCCTTGGACTTTGCCATGTCATCAATCTTATGCCTCAACGATGATGCTTCGGCTTCAAGCTTGATCCTCTCATTTGCCTTCTTATTGCCTTCCGGCTTCCCCTTGTCCCCTCCTCCGTTCTCTTCATCACTTGCATCGTCCATTTCCTTCATGGCCCCCCTCTTCGGTGGTGCGTCTTGGTCCCTCAAAGTCCATTTTGGAATATGCTCAAGAAATTTCCAACATTGGTGAAGGGTGACCGGTTTCTCCTTGGATTCCTTCATTGCCTTGTACCTCTCCACGGCAACACGTTCCTACAATGCACAATGAGATGAACAATGATCTCAAATCTGTAGTTCAACTAGGTAAATGAACACGTTGTGTCCTTGTGAGCATTGTAGCTATATCGGCTTGTTATCGCCATATTTTGGCCAAAGGAGGAGATGGGCCGTAATCAAGATGGGCTTGGAAGATACATATATGCAACGTGTTGTTGAATCGGCCTTGTGCGTGGATTTGGGCTAAATTGCCCGTGTATCTGTATATTGTAGTAGTTTCCGTTTCGGTTTAAGTAAGAGATAGAGTTGTTAGGTTATTCCAAAGATAGAAAGTCTCCGGACTATAAATATGTACCTAAGGTTATTGAGAAAAGGAGGACAATCACGTTCACAACAAACACAATCTCGGCGCATCGCCACCCCTTGTTTCTAGGGTTTCTTTCGGGTAAGTGTCATCTTGCGATCTAGGCAGTATCTGCTTATGCGTTATTTGGTGTTACTCGTACTGAAGCCTTGTTGATGGCGAGTAATACTATTATCATAGATTTGTTTAGGTTAGCATCGGTACTTTTCGCTATGATTGTTTAGTTATGCTACCTCTAGTTACCTCGCTACCTTTGCACCTTTTCCCGGGTGTAAGGGTAGCATCTTATGATCTTTATTGATTGATTTGATCTGTTATAGTTATGCCTTCTTTTCCAAGGTTTAGTTTGATATCCACGTAGTCGCCTTGCAAGGTTGAGCGATCCGAGTACGTGAGGATATGGTTTGCTAGTTCGAGAGGAGTTGTTAGGAATTGACTTTACGTCGGTTGTTAGGCCTTCTCTAGGGTTAGTTTTCTATCATCTTTTGTATCTACCAGGCTCAATTACGTGTAGGATGTTCCAATTACGTGGTAAAAACGTTAAACTGTCGTGGATCGATTTAACTTGTAAACGATGAAGCAAAACCCTATGTTATCGTAGATCTAATGCAGAACCATGGGATAATCGGCTCCAGGAGCCGATTCACAGGGAAACCTGGGAGCCGGTCACGGCTCGAATTTTACGTATACTTGTTTACCATGCAGGAAACTGATCGCAATCCATCACCTTCGACCAGGTATAGGTCGTGGCACGCCTCGAATCAGCCGGGCGTGTCTTGGAGTTTTGCGCGTTGCCGAGGACCGAGGCCACCGGCGATTCTGGGAGCCTCCGGCTCTTCGTGTTGCTCGTCGCTGCTTTCGGTGGGTTTTGAGCAACACATTACGCACGCCGGTGGGACTTTCAACATCTGCATCAACATCAAGCCGAGATGGGGCGGACCGGTCACGTCTGACGATCTGCTGAGGAGCACAAGGCGAAGTATGATGATATCAAAGCTCTTTGAAGCCGATCTCATCGGCTCTTTTGAAGGACCCGTAAGGCATCGTGGAAAGGGTTCTCACCGAAGGTGCTCTTGATGAGGTGGATCTGCATTCCTTCGAGGAGGCGCACTGAGCTCTGCTGACGAAGTCAACATGGTGGCTCATTCTCTTCACCGCCATTCTGAGAGCACAGTAACGCTTTGGCGCATCGCGATTCGCGTAGTCCATGAGATCATGAAACATCATTACTCTCCGTCGGGCCTACTCTAGGGACTCACGGGAGAAAGACCGCTCGGACCGCCACAGTGCCATTCACACTTGCAGCTCGGGCCACGAGCAGCGGCGTCGTCGTCTACAAGGTCGGAGGTGACCGAGGATTGCAGTTCTGTTTGAACCACCTAAAGAAATCCCACATGGATATGTGTGCACCTACGTGCGGACTGCAATAACTGTGCACGAACCAGATTGCAACCCGGATTTACGGCTGGAGTTCTGGAGCAGGGGCTTGAGCGGTATTTCTGGAGCGAGGTGTATGGGATGGACGCCGACAAGCAGTGGCTAGCCAAGTATGCCACCAAGCGAGTCATGAGAATTTAGCCTGCAGCTCAAGCAGTGGAACAAATCCGTACCATCTTGAGAGACCAGTTCGGCCGTGCGAGAGAAGGACAATCGGCTATTCAAGCCGTACCCAACGAGTTTGATCTGATTCCGCCGCCCAAGTATCGGCTCCACAGTTCTCAAGGTTTAGCGGATCGGAAGGGTCGAGCTCGATCGAGCACGTGGCCGATACAGCATGATTAGGCATGATTTGACATCGGATCGATTCGCGTGAGGTTCTCTTGAATCTCAGCGGGACCAGCTTTTGGGTGGTACACCACCTGATTCGATCGGACACAAGCAATGGAAGAGCAGTTCCACATTCGGTATCATTGAAGCTCTGGAGGTGGCATTGCGGACTGCACGAGTGCGGCAAAAGCTTGATGGCGAAAGCAGTACATCAGTTCAGGGTTGTCAAGAACCGATGTTATTGGCTCATTTAATCGAGAAAGAAAAAGCGATCGGTGGCGGTTGGGTCTGTTGGAGATATGCCCTAGAGGCAATAATAAATGTAGTTATTATTATATCTTTGTGTTTATGATAAATGTTTGCATTCATGCTATAATAGTATTAACAAGGAAACATTGATACTTGTGTGATTTGTAAACTTAATTTGAAGTCCCTAGTATAGCCTCTATACTTCACTAGCTTGTTGGTTGATTAATGATTGTGGTTTCCTATCATGAACATTGAGATGTTATCAACAACAAGATCATATCGTTAGGAGAATGATATGGTGGACATACTCCTATAGATAAGCGTAGCATAAAGATCAAGTCATTTCATTAGTTCAATTGCTATATGCTTTACGATACATAGTAACCTAATTCCTTCCCTTGACCATGAGATCATGCATATCACCTTTCTTTGGATGGATGCTTTGATGACATCAAACACCACAATGGCGGGTGGTTATAAAAGTGGCATTGAGTGTTCGAAGGTATTGGTTGAGACACATGGATCAAGAGTGGGATTTGTCCATCCACATGACGGATAGATATACTCTGGGCCTCTCGGTGGAATGTCATCCAATTAGCTTGCAAGCATGTGACTTGGTCAAGGGATCACATATCACGGAGCGAGAAAGAGTACTTATCGGTAACAAGGTTGAACTAGGTATGCGGAGATCTGAGCGATCATAACCTTGGGTAAGTAACATATCGTGAGACAAAGGGAAATTGGTATCGTATGTAAGTGGTTCATTCGATCGCAAAGTAATCGTAGAAATATGTAGAGCCATATGAATTTCAGATTCCTCTATTGGTTATTGTTGAGAAGTGTCTCGATCATGTACGCATAATTCACGAACCGTAGGGAGACACACTTAAGGATTGACGTTGTTTGAGTAGTTATGGTATTATGAGAAAGAGACCGAATGTTGTTGAGTCTCGGATGGGATCCGGGATATCACGAGGTGATCCGGAATGGTCGGAGAATAAGATTCATATAAGGAAAGTCCGTTTGAGTTGGGAATGATTAGGTGTTTTCATCGGGAATGTTCTAGAAGGTTCGGATTGTCCGCACTCCGGGGAAGGGTACATGAATGTGTCATTGATCATTGAATGATTGCATCATGTACTAAGTGTTATTGCTGTCCCAAATAAAGGATTAAATTGAATCCTAAAAGCGAAAAGTCAAATGTCCGGTTTGAAAGTCAAGCGCAAAACAAGCGTGGGAAACAAGCAAGAGGAGTTGGAACCAACGGAGGAGGAGTAGGACTCCTCAGGCCAGCCCAAGGCCGACTTGGGAGGGACTCCCTCCCTCCTGGCCTTGAGACCTCCCTCCCATAAAAGGAGGCGGGGCTCCTCCATAGATGCTTTACTTTCTACTCTAGATCTCGGTTTAGAGCTGTTTTGGTTTAGAGCTTCTAATTGCTTTAGCCAACAGTTTAGAGCCTTCTAATTGGTTTAGAGCCCTCTAATTGGTGTGTCTAATTACTAGGCCACTAATCCTCTCTCTCATAAGCTCCACCATACTTGCGGCTTAAGGCGAAGCCTGCGGATCTCCCTCTACTTAGGTACCACGCCGTTGTCTTTGCGGAATCGCGAGAGTGCTACAACCTCATTTTCTTTGGAACAAGGGAGAGGAAGGTCTTCGTCGAGTACGAGCGTGTGACCCGGCGCGGGCGCTCTTGGAGCGTGGCGGGAAGGATCGTCTACGATCTTGAGATCGGGAAATGCGACTACATCACCCACGAGAATCCGCTCTCGTTAACCACTTTGGAATCTTGAGGTGAGTTTCTCTATCGACTCGTTGCTACAATCTAGTAGATAGATCTTGGCTTGTTTGTTTGTATGCGATAGAAAATTTTTGTTTTCCATGCTACGAACCCCTACGATGTATCGAGCCGTGTCTATATAGATCTGTTGCAGTAGAACACAATGGTCATTGTGGGCGTTGATGCTTTATTGTAGATTGCTTTTTGTGTACTTTGCATCTTGCGGTATGTTGGGATGAAGCCGGGCTAACCTTACATGACATCGTTCATGAGACTTGCTCACGCTTGACATGTAACTTGTATTGCATAAGTGGCTTTATGGGTGCATGTTTCTCCTAGCATAGTTAAGATCCAATTTACAACGGGTGATCAACAATGCTAGTATCAATGTTGTGGTTCTTGTTCGTAAGTTAGAGCGACACTTATTGAAAGCCCCAAACCACGTAAAATATGCAAAGAAAGTAGAAGCGTCTAACTTTGTTTTGCGAGGGTGTCTTGATGATGTGATATGGCCATGATTGTGATTATATTCGATGTATGCAATGTTCCTTATTGTAAGTCAACAACGGCGAGAATATATGGTTGTCTTTAATTTATGTTAAGACCTGCGTGTCTATTCAAATAGTTGTAATAGTTGAAGCGGTGGGCGACAACCATGGAGAAGCATCATTGACCTTGATGCAATGCCGATGATGATGGAGATCATGTTAGTGCTTGAAGATGGAGATCGGAGGCACGAAGAAAGGCCATATCATATCACATATATATTGAATTGCATGTGATGTTAATCCTTTATGCATCTTGTATTGCTTAGTAGGCAGCGGTAGCATTATAAGATGATCCCTCATGCACATCAATTTCAAATCATAAAGTGTTCACCCTTAGTTAGCACCGTTGCTAAAGCTTGTTGTTTGAAGCACCTCGTGATGATCGGGTGTTCTAGATTACGCAAGTGTATACAACGTGAGCAAGCCAGATTTGCTCATGCGAAACTAAGGTTTGATCTTGACGAGCCTAGCATGTCGGACATGGTCTCGAACACGGATCACCGAAAGGTAAAGCATGAGTCATATAGTAGATATGATGAACATGGCGATTGTTCGCCATTGAAACTATGTCAACTCTCGTGATGATCGGTGTTGATATAGTGGATTTGGTTCATGTGATCACTAAAACAATGTGAGGGATATTGTTTTGAGTGGGAGTTCACCTAGTTTAATTTCATTAATTAATTTGAACTCAATTTGTCATAAACTTAGTCTAAACTATTGCAAATATGTTGTAGATCAATGGCAGCCCTACCATCAATTTTAATGCGTTCCTAGAAAGAAAAGTTGAAAAACAATGGAAGCAACTTGGATTGGTTCGCAATTTGAGGATTGTCCTCCACGGTGGTAATTTGACCTATGTCTTTGGATGCATTGGGTGACCCACTGCGGTGATGCTCCCGATGAAGTAAAGAACGTTTACCTCGCTCGGAAGAATCGGTACTCCATAGTTCGATGTGCTATCTTGTATGGTTTAGAATCGGAGCTTGAGAAAAGGTTTGAAGAGTCGGACCCACATGATATTGTCGAGGATCTCAAATTAATTTTTGAGACTCATGCGGCAATTGAAAGCTATGAGGCTTGAAAAGTTCTTTAACCGCAAGATGGAAGAAGGCAGCTCCGTCGGTGAGCATGTGCTTAAGATGTGCAGGCACGCAAACAAACTTCAAAGCTTGGGTATAGTGATTCCTAATGCTTTGGGGATTTCGTGTCCTCAATCACTACCACCAAGTTACAAGAACTTTGTGATGAACTACAACATGCGAGAACATGAACAAGGCGTTGCGAACTCTTTGCCATGTTGAAATCTGCAGTGGAGATCAAGAAAGAGCACCAAGTGTTGTTGGTCAATAAGACCACCAAATTCGAGAAAGGCAAGTCTAAGCAAAGGACACTTCAAGAAGGGTGGTAAGAAAGCTACCACGCTGAAGAAGACCAAGGCTGGACCTAAGCACAGCGAGTGCTTTTGCAAGGGAGAAGGTCCTTTGGGCGGAATTGCCCAAAGTACTTGGCGGATCAAGAAGCAACATCAAGAAGAAAGGTATATCGATATACATGTTATTGATGTGTATCTCACTAGTACTATAGTAGTGCAGGTATTTGATCTTGGTTCGGTTGCTCATATTTGTAACTCGAAGCGGTCTTTGCGAATAAGCGGAAGCTAGCGAAGAGAGGTGACGATGCGGCGTGGAAGCGGATCAAAGGTTGATGTGATCGGCGGACGCGCTACCTTCATCTACCATCGGGATTAGTTTTATACTTAAATAATTGTTATTTAGTGCTGCGTTGAGCATGAACATTATCTCGGGATCTTGTTTATTGCGAGGCGGTTACTTATTTAAGTCGAGAATAATGGTTGTTCGATTTATATGAGTAATATGTTTTACACATGCACCTTTGATAGATGGTCTATTCTTATTGAATCTCGATGGTGGAAATACACATATCAACAACATTGAGGCTAAGCGTTTGAAATCAGCGATAATTACCTATATGTGGCATGCGTCTTGGTCACATCGGGTGAAGCGTATGAAGAAACTCCATTCGATGGACTTCTTGAATCACTTGATTTTGAATCACTTGAAAGATCTGAAGCATGTCGATGGGTAAAATGACTAAGACTCCATTTTACGGTATGATGGGCGAGCTACGGACTTATTGGAAATCATACATACCGATGTGTGGTCCAATGAGTGTAGCATCGCTGTGATGTTATCGTTATGTTCTTACCTTCACGGATGACTTGAGTAGATATGGGTATATCTATTTCATGAAACACAAGTCCGAAACTTTCGAGAAGTTTAAGGAGTTTCAAAGTGAGGTAGAGAATCAACGTAACAAGAAGATTAAATTTCTGCGTTACGATCGTGGAGGTGAATATCTAAGTTCTGAGTTTGGCGAGCATTTAAAGAAGTCGGAATACTTTCACAATTGACACCGGGGAACACCACAGCGTAATGGTGTGTCGAGCGTAATCGAACTCTCTTAGATATGGTTCGTTCTATGATGTCACTTACAGTTACGCTATCATTTTGGGGTTATGCATTAGAAACGGCCAATAGCATTCACTTTAAATAGGGCACCGTCTAAATCCGTTGAAAGCGACACCGTATGAATTATGGTTTGGGAAGAAACCTAAATTGTCGTTCCTTAAAGTTTGGGGATCTGAAGCCTATGTAAAGAAGTTACTGTAGGACAAGCTTGAACCCAAAGCGGAAAAATCGTCTTCATAGGATACCCAGGAAACTATTGGGTATACCTTCTATCATAGATCCGAAGGCAAAACATTCGTTGCTAAGAATGGATCCTTTCTAGAAGGAATTTCTCTCGAAAGAAGTGACCGTAGGAAAGTAGAACTTGGCGAGGTTGTTGAACCTTCTCTCGAAATTGCGAGTAGCGCGACACGGAAGAAGTTCTGTGGTGCTGCACCAATAAGGAGGAAGCTAATGATGATCATGAAACTTGGTTGAAGTTGCTCTGAGCCTCGGAGATCAACGAGAACTCGTACCACTCCAGTTGGTATGATTCCGTTATGAATGTCATGGTGGTGGACAACCCGATGACCGAGACATATGAGGAAGCGATGATGAGCCAGTTCAATAAATGGCAAGAAGCCATGAAATCCAGATTGGATCCATGTCACGAAAACCAAGTATGGACTTTGGTGGACTTACGGATGGCGGAAGGCATCGAGAACAAATGGATTTTCAAGAAGAAAGCAGATCTTGATGGTAATGTTCTTGTCTATAAAGCTCGACTTGTCATAAAGGGTTTCGACAAATTCAAGGAGTTGACTACGATGAGACTTTCTCACCGTGCGAAGCTAAAGTCTGTGAGGATTATGTTAGCATGCTGCATATTATGATTATGAGATATGGCGGATGGATGTCAAACAGCGTTTCTCAATGGAGACATTGATGAAGAGTTGTATATGATGCAACCCAAAGGTTTTGTCGATCCTAAAGATGCTAACAAGGTATGCAAACTTCACGGTCCATCTATGGATTGAAGCAAGCATCCGAAGTTGGAATCAACGTTTTGATAAGGTAATCAAAAGTTTTGGTTTTATACAAACTTATGGAGAAGCTTGTATTTACAAGAAAGTGAGTGGGAGCTCAGCATTCTTAATCTGTATGTGGATGACATATTGTTGATTGGGAATGATGTAGACCTTCTTAATAGTGTCAAGGAATATTTGAATAATAGTTTTTCAATGAAGGATCTTGGCGAAGCAGCTTACATATTAGGCATAAAGATTTATAGAGATAGATCGAAGCAAATATCATTGTCACAAAGTACATATTTGGACAAAGTTCTAAAGAGATTTGGAATGGAAGAAAGCAAGAAAGGGTTCTTGCCCATGTTGCTATCGACCTTGAGTAAAACTCAAAGTCCGACATCGGCGTAAGATAGAGAAAGGATGAGTAAGACTCCTATGCCTCACCATAGGATCTCTAATGTATGCCATGCTATGTACTAGACCCGACATTGCATATCTTTGTTAGTTTAACTAGCGAGATATCAAAGTGATCCAGTGGATCATTGGATGATCAAAAACATCCTTAAGTACTTGAGAAGAACTAAGGATATGGTTCTTTCTTATGGAGGTGATGAACACTCGTTGTTAATGGTTACACCGATGCTAGTTGGAACACCGATCCGGATGATTCTAAATCACAATCTGGATCGTATTTATTTTGAATGGTGCGCGATTAGCTGGAGGAGTGCAAAGCAAAGCGTTGTGGCGAGATCTTCAAGCGAATCGGAATACATGGCTGCGGAGGCTTCACAAGCGATATGGATGAAGGAGTTCATTACACAGGGTGTGTGGTTCCAAGTCTTGTTGGACCCAATGTCTATCTCTTTGTGATAACATGGGCGCCATAGCCAATGCATGAGAACCAAGGTCACACAAGAAGTGAAGCATATCAAGCTGCGTTTTCACGCTATTCGAGAACATATCCGGGATGGGGATATAAAGATTTGCAAAGTACACAGATCTGAATGTGGCGGATCCGTTGACTAAACCTCTCCAGGGCAAAACATGACCAACACCAAACTGCCATGGGTGTTGGTATATTACCATGTAATCTAGATTAGATGACTCTAGTGCAAGTGGGAGGTTGGAGATATGCCCTAGAGGCAATAATAAATGTAGTTATTATTATATCTTTGTGTTTATGATAAATGTTTGCATTCATGCTATAATAGTATTAACAAGGAAACATTGATACTTGTGTGATTTGTAAACTTAATTTGAAGTCCCTAGTATAGCCTCTATACTTCACTAGCTTGTTGGTTGATTAATGATTGTGGTTTCCTATCATGAACATTGAGATGTTATCAACAACAAGATCATATCGTTAGGAGAATGATATGGTGGACATACTCCTATAGATAAGCGTAGCATAAAGATCAAGTCATTTCATTAGTTCAATTGCTATATGCTTTACGATACATAGTAACCTAATTCCTTGACCATGAGATCATGCATATCACCTTTCTTGGATGGATGCTTTGATGACATCAAACACCACACCGTAATCGGGTGGTTATAAAAGTGGCATTGAGTGTTGGAAGGTATTGGTTGAGACACATGGATCAAGAGTGGGATTTGTCCATCCACATGACGGATAGATATACTCTGGGCCCTCTCGGTGGAATGTCATCCAATTAGCTTGCAAGCATGTGACTTGGTCTGAGGATCACATATCACGGAGCGAGAAAAGAGTACTTATCGGTAACAAGGTTGAACTAGGTATGCGAGAGATCAAAGCGATCATAACCTTGGGTAAGTAACATATCGTGAGACAAAGGAAATTGGTATCGTATGTAAGTGGTTCATTCGATCAAGTAATCGTAGAAATATGTAGAGCCATATGAATTTCGATTCCTCTATTGGTTATTGTTGGAGAAGTGTCGATCATGTCTGCATAATTCACGAACGTAGGAGACACATAAGGATTCGACGTTGTTTGAGTAGTTATGGTATTATGAAAAGAGACCGAATGTTGTTGAGTCTCGGATGGGATCCGGGATATCACGAGGTGATCCGGAATGGTCCGGAGAATAAGATTCATATAAGGAAAGTCCCGTTTGAGTTCGGGAATGATTAGTGTTTTCATCGGGAATGTTCTAGAAGGTTCGGATTGTCCGGCACTCCGAAGGGTACATGAATGTGTCATTGATCATTGAATGATTGCATCATGTACTAAGTGTTATTCTGTCCCAAATAAAGTTAAATTGAATCCTAAAGCAGAAAAGTCAAATGTCGTTTGAAAGTCAAGCGCCAAAACAAGAAACTGGGAAACAAGCAAGAGGAGTTGGAACCAACTTTGGAGGAGAGTAGGACTCCTCCGGGCGGCCCTTGCCAAGGCCGACTTGGGAGGACTCCTCCTCCCACAGCGCTCAGGACCTCCTCCCATAAAGGAGGCAGGGCTCCTCCATAGATGCTTTACTTTCTACTCTAGATCTCGGTTTAGAGCTGTTTTGGTTTAGAGCTTCTAATTGCTTTTAGCCAACAGTTTAGAGCCTTCTAATTGGTTTAGAGCCCTCTAATTGGTGTGTCTAATTACTAGGCCACTAATCCTCTCTCTCATAAGCTCCACCATACTGCACCGCTTAAGGCGGCCTGCAGGATCTCCCTCTACTTAGGTACTGCCAGTTGTCTTTGCCGAATCGCGAGGAGAGTGCTACAACCTCCATTTCTTTGGAACAAGGAGAGGAAGGTCTTCGTCAGTACCGAGCGTGTGACCCATTGCGAAGCGCTAGGAGCGTGGCTGGAAGGATCGTCTACGATCTTGAGATCGGGAAGAGTACGACTACATCACCCACGAGAATCCGCTCTCGTTAACCACTTTGGAATCTTCGAGGGTGAGTTTCTCTATCGACTCGTTGCTACAATCTAGTAGATAGATCTTGGCTTGTTTGTTTGTATGCGATAGAAAATTTTTGTTTTCCATGCTACGAACCCCTACAGGGTCTCTCAGCACCTATCAAGGATCTGGCTTTCCAAGTAGAGTACAACTCATTGGCGCACATGGCCCAGAAGCTGACCATGTATGAACAGCGCCACCCTGAGTTGTACCAAGACAAGTTCAAACGTCCGATAGGCCTGGTCGTCTGAAGAAGAGGATCCTACACAAGACCGGGAGGTGGCCGTGGTGAATGGGCTCGGCAGATCCTGTATCCTGCAAATGGGTAAAAGGCGGGGCTGCAAAAGGGTTCGACTTTGATGTAAGCAAAGCTGATCGATATTCGATTTACTCTTGAAGAAGCGGTGAAGTTACCCGAAGGCCATAAAATCCCTGACTCAAGAGATGAGCAGGAGACCATCGCAAGTGGCATCACTGTTCACCCATACCACAAATGATTGCAAGAGCTACGTCGCCAGATCAAGCGGCGATAGAACAGGCCGTCGATCCTTGGGTAGTTCGCCATGAAAGTAGACACAAACCCATTTCCGGCGTTAACACGGTAGAACACGGCCACTCCACGAGGCGTCGGTTGGATTTCGTTCGATGTTAATATGGCGGGACTGTGTACCACCATGGCACATATAAGGAGGAAGGCGGTCGCTCTCGGGGCAAAGAAAGAGGAGGCTGGTCCGCGACGGACCGATTATGATAAAGGTATTTAAGCGGCGACAAGTGACAAGCGTGCGATATCAGAAGCCACACTCCACGCATCTCCTTAACAAGTATGAGCGTCAGTATGACCGACGTCGCCGGCGCGATAGGGATAATGAAGGGTATGAGCACCTCGCTAGGGGAAAGTCAAAGGAAAGGGAAGGCGTGGATAAACATTGGGATTGTCCCTTCTTCAAGTATTGCTGGGATGCCGGAATGAGCCGATTGCCTACAATCGACAACTGCCCGGAATGCGGACAACAGAAGGATGACACAGGTCCAGTTTCAGTGTTCAAACGTCTAGGGCCTCTCCCGCCTCAGAACAGACAAGGGAAGTCATCTCGAGCAAAAGATTTCAAGGAGCCAATGGGTGAAGACGAAGAAGACAGATATCACCGTCCAAGGTGGTGTCCCGATGGACTCAGACACACCCAAAAGCATAGAGTTCAGCAGCTGCGTAACTTGGAGGAAGCCGAAGCGCAGTACCTCCACGCTTTAAGGAAAGTACGGCCCGATCTAGCCGCGAAAATTCGGCAGACATTGGAAACGGGAGATCGTCCGAAAAAGAAAGAGTGGCGCCCCAAGCGATGAAGCCGATCGAAGACATCGGTGGCGCACAACATGGTGTTCATACTTCCGTCGAGTTCTGCTCCAAGAACCAAGAGCTACCGGTGTACAGTTTGGCTGCGGCCACGGCCGTTATCTTTGAAAAGCCACGTGAGAAAGGCTACAAACACACAAAGCCCTATACTGCGAGGTTACATCAATGGGCTGTCGGCAAGATGTTGGTTGACACCGAGCGGCATCAATATAATGCCATACTCCATGCTACGACGTTTGGGGCGCTCCTTTGCGGATCGATCAAAACCAACGTCACGTTAAGCGACTTCAGCGGCCAAACTTGAAGCATAGGCGTCTTGAGCGTGGATCGACCGTGGGCAGAAAAACCATCCTACGTCATTCTTCGTCGTGGACAGCAAAAGCACCTCGCTGTCTTGCTAGGGAGAGATTGGATTCACGCTAATCGCATTCCATCCACGATGCACCGGTAATACAGTGGGATGGAGATGAAGTGGAGGTCATTCATGCAGATGATTCGATCGAGATATCCATAGCTGGCATGAACATCTGGGAAGCAGAGGACCAAGAGCCGATCTCTGGAATCAGTCTAGACGGCTGTGAGCGCATTGAAGCTACAAAAAACGGGGTGAGGCTGGTCTTATCCACTGGCCTGACAGAGTAGCAAAGTCCACGATCGTACGTGGTACGGCCGATCCCTGCGATCGGCCACGAAAAATAAAAGGCAGCAATCTTAAGACAAGCAGATCATGCAGTCGTAGTAGGGAGATTCCCTGCCATTGTAGAGCACAAATAAGGTGTAAACCGTCCTGGACTAATGCAATCAAAAAGGGGGCCGATTCATGCAATCGGCCCAAATTATTTTTATTATCCTCACCAACTGTTTGCCCTATGTTTAGCATCGATTTAGCAGGTGACGGAAAGCTAGGGTATGGGTTTACATCCGCTGATGAGCTGGAGGAGATTGACATCGGTCCTGGGGATAAGCCACGACCAACATTTATCAGCAAGAAGTTAGATCCGAATCTACGGGGTCCGATGATAGCTTTGTTGAAAGAATATCCACCGCTTTGCACAGGACTATCTGAGAGATGCCAGGTTAGGCAGAGCATCATTGAGCATCGACTCCGGCTTAAAAGGATTTCGCCATTCCGGCGAAAGCACGAGATGAAGACCGAAATTTTGGAAGAAGTCAAGAAAGAGATCGAGAAAATGTTGACAGTGACTAGGTTAATCGGGCCATACAGGTATCTTTGAGTGGATCTCTAGTATCGCACTAGAGAAAAAGGATGGCTTGGCGTGTTGCCATAGATTTTCGGGATCTCAATAGAGCTACCCCAAAGGATGAATATCCGATGCGGTAGCGAGACATTAATCAACGCAGCGGCTGGTCATAAGATCTTGAGCTTCATGGATGGCAATGCTTACAACCAAATTATTATGGCTCCAAGACATACACAAGACTGCATTGAGTCCAGTTCGTGGGGTTGTTTGAATATGTAGTCATGACGTTTGGATCAAGAATGCGGCCACGTGCCAAAGAGCCATGAATTACATTTTCCATGATCCGATCGGCAAGATGGTGGAAATTTATATCGATGACGTGGTGGTCAAGTCCTTCAAGACAAGGACACTTGGACGATCTGCAAAAGTCTGGACCGAACAAGGAAATTCGACTCTGAATGAATCCAAAGAAGTGTGCCTTGATTGTGACTACGGTCGGTTCTGGGTTTCTTGGTCCTGAACGCGAATTGAGATCGGCCTGAAAAGTCGAGGCGGCGAACTATGAAGCCACCTACCACGAAGAAAGAACTGCGGTCTCTCATCGGCAAGATCAACTTCGGAAGATTCATCTCAATCATCGGGAAGAATAGAGCCGTTCATGGACTGGTGAAAATTAAATCGATGAGGAGTTCATTTGGGGAGAACAACGAGCCTTCGACGAGATTAAAGAATATCTAACGAAGCCGCCGGTGTTAGTTCCGCCACCGGATAGGCCGTTCTACATTTACTTGTCGATGGCGACACGTCCATCGCCTCGATGGTGGTGCAAGTTTATGATGGTGCAGGCGAGTTGTATTTTACATCAGCGGAAGGATGCTTTGGATGAGACAAGGTATCCTGAGATCGATAAGTTGTGCCTCGCTTTTTCACCACGCACTGCGCCACATCTTGCTCTCGCCGGAGATTATCATTATCGCAAGTCGGATGTCATAAAGCATATGCCGTCGGCTCCTATATTGAAAGGCGGTGGGCAAATGGATGTTTGCATTATCGAATTTGACATCCGGTATCAACCAGCGAAAGCGGTTAAGGGTCGACCTTATTGCCGAAAGAATCGGCCCGATATAGCAGCGCTGTCTATACGGCGTGGGCTATGTTTTTCGATGGATCGGTTTGTGACGATGGTTGCATCGGCATTCTACTCGTGTCGCCCGAGAACAACATTTTCCTTCTCCATCAGGTTATCTACCCTCGCACCAACAACGTCGCTGAGTATGAGGCGTCGCAAGGAATGGAGTTGCTCATCAAGCCGGAGCGGTGGAAATTTTGGAGACTCCAAGTTGGTGATTTCCCAACTCACGGAGGGATACAAGTGTGAGGCGGTCGCTCTTCCCATTATGGCTGCAATGCCGTGAGCTGATGGCAGCCGGTACATAAACTTCACTGGATCCCGCGATCGCGAAATACCGAGGCGAATGATCTTGCACAAATGGCTTGAGCTACAAGGGCGTAGCAGAGGGAGCGATGTTCAGTCACAGTTCACAGAGGCCAGCATCGGAGAGCCGATATCTTCAATTACTTGAAGGATTCGGCTCGGGGCGCCTAAGCGGATAAGGTACAAGGCCATGAAGTATGTGCTTATTGGGGCGACATGTTTTACAAGACTACGGAGGGTTACTGCTCAAATGTCCAGGGCCAACCGAGGCCAATCGGCTACACGAGGTACGAAAGGCTGTGGAACTCACCAATCGACTCACAAAATGAAATGGTTGATCAGGCGATCAGGGTTTTATTGGCCCACCATGCTTGAGGACTGTTTCAAGTACTACAAAGGGTGTCAAGCATGTCAGAAATTTGGGAAAATTCAGATGGTACCCGCGTCAGCAATGAACCCCATCATCAAGCCTTGGC
The DNA here is from genome assembly GCA_030063025.1 of Avena longiglumis. Classification (NCBI taxonomy): domain Eukaryota; kingdom Viridiplantae; phylum Streptophyta; class Magnoliopsida; order Poales; family Poaceae; genus Avena; species Avena longiglumis. Next base: position 556,935,703 of record CP125975.1, read on the forward strand.
CATTCCGAGGTTGGGGCATGGATATGATTGGCAAGATCAATCCTCCATCAAGCAAAGGCCACATGTGGATTTTGGCCATTACTGATTATTTCACTAAATGGGTGGAAGCTGTCCCTATGAAGTCAGTGAACTCAAAGGATGTTATCAATTTTGTGAAAGAACATGTCATTCATAGATTCGGATTCCCAAACTATCACGACCGATGGAGGTTCGGTCTTCATTTCTCACGAGTTTAGAAAGTTACGTGAGGACACGGGATTAAGTCGATTCGATCATCTCCATACTATGCTCAAGCAAATGGGCAAGTCAAGGCCCAACGAGCCTTATCAAGTTGATCAAGAGGAAAGTCGATGAGCACCCTAGGCGTTTGTACGAGGTTTTGTCGAGGCTTTATGGGCTTATCGCATGTCATGCCATGGAGCGATAAAAACCTCGCCATACCATCTAGTCTATGGACAAGAAGCCGTATTGCACAGGAGATTACGGCTGGATCGAGACGTGTCACTTTTGAGCGATCTAACAACTGAAGAATATGCGGCCTTGATGAGTGGTGTGTTGAGGATTTAACGAGCTTAGGCTGTGGTCTCGAGAAAATCAAAGAGAACAAGGCCAAGGTAGCTCGTGCATATAATAAGAAGGTGAGACCAAAGGAGTTCCACGTTGGCGATCTGGTATGGGAAGTCTGTATTGCCATTGGGGACTAAGGATGCGACATATGGTAAATGGTCTCCAAATTGGCACGGGCAGTCAGGTCGATCAAGTTTTAAGAGGAACGTACATGCTTGAGGAGCCGGAGTAAAATTCCCAGTATCAGCAGTCGACATCTCAAGAAATATTTCCCAAACATGTGGGATGATGGATGTGAATTATGGGGCCGATACATGAAATCGGCCAATAAAAAATAGCCGATGCACCATCGACTCTAGAGGTTCAAACTGTTACAAGTGCGGTTTACATGAATGAGCTCTTGAAGGAATGCCTCGGCGGCGTGGGCGTCGACGGACACGATCCACCTCGGCGATCTCGGCCGTCATCTTCGTCCTTGCGTCACTAGCTGCTTGTTCAGGCACGTATTTCGCCGGATCGGTCTTGATTGAGCTTTGAGGCCTTCGCCCGTCTTGGGAGGCGATGGATGCTTCCTTGTCGCGAATGAGCTGTTTAGTCGCCCGGACCTTCTCTTCAAGATCTTCCAACTCCCTTTTTAAGGATGCGAGCTCGGCGGTACTGACAGAGGTGTCAGTTTTGGCATCCAGAGACGCCTTTTTCTCGTTGAGCTGCTGACATCTGTCTGCAATATTGACCTTCAGCGGAAGTTGGGCGCGGCGCAGATTGATCCTTTCACGAGCTAACTTCACCCTTGACCCGTAGAAAGACAAAGTTACAACTGGCCAAAGCTTCACCTGCAATGCTACTGGGAGTTGGTCCTTGATTTCGGCAAAAATGCTCTTCACCTCCTCAGAACCCTCGATTAACTCCTCGATCGGGGAGGATAGCAAGGCTTTAAGACGCTGGAATTGAGGTAGAACATCCCTGGCTCGTGGTTCATCGTTGGCAACAGAGGGAGTTGGTTCGATGGATTCAGGGTCAAACGTCAGCAAGCCTGAAATATCACAACCCTGGCAGCCCGAAAAGGCGTCAGTATGCGTCCAACATGTAAGGATGAGCCTAAAGAAGCTAACGTACCTCTCCTAAGATCGAGGGGATAGCAGATGACGAGACAATCGGCTTGTGTGTGGTTGCTGGGGGCTTGGCCAAAGTGGTAGCCGTTTCATCTGCACCTTCGGGGATTGCTAGATCCGGCTTGGCTAAAGGCATCGGCACGGCCCCGGCCTTCCCACTAGAAGCGTCGGTCAAATGCGCATGAAAGGTGCTTAGCCGATGCAAATGGTGATGAATCGGCAGATGAAGAAACAAGTGGTAAGAGCATGGAGGGTGATGACTTTCGAAACCTCTTGGCTCGACGAAGAAGTTTGCAGTCCCTTGCGAGCCCGCTTGGGGCTCACAGGTGGCCCCGCCTCGACTGATGCTCGGGGGGCAGTATGTTCAGGAACCGGCCTTTTCCTGGGAGCCGATGGTGGCAAATCTGGCTGGTTTGGTGTGGTGGTCCTCTCAGAGTCTGTTGGGCTCGATTCTCCTCGATTGGGTTGTGTGTCCTCGTGGGAGGTGTCTTCGACGGAAGCCTGCAAGAGAAGGAGAGCTAGTAAGCACGAGCATGTCTGCAAGAATGAAAGAATGAGAGAGATCAACCAAGGCATGGATCAGACATGCGAACTTCCGGAGAAGGGCTCCGTGCCTCAAAGTCTTCTGGCAGCTACCTTCTTCACCACCGTTCTTGTTTTAGTTGGAACTCGAGGGCGGTGACCTTGAAGTTACTTGGTTCTTAGAAGCCGATTGTGGTGATATCGGCTGGTTACGCATCACTACCTTTTCAAAGGTGGCGAGTTTTTGCGAAAAGGACCACTTGAGCTGGTGGGAAGAATTGAAGGGGAGCCATCACCGTGTGTAGGTTCAGACCATCTTGTTGCTGCAAGGAGAGAGCGAGTTATTAGAAGAATCATTTGTGAGATGCCTCAAGAAATTTTACAAGTAATGGTACTGCTCTGTGGATATCATATTCAAGATCGAGCTGTTTCAAAGAACGGTCCCGAGCTCTCCTGAAGGCATGAGTCTTCCACATCGACCACCGTTTCAAAGCCATCGGTTGATGAAGCGAATGTGAGGTCGTTAGGGATTGGGATGGTCAGAGCATCGAAGAAGGAATAACACCTTTGACTGGTGAGAGGATCGGGCAGGTCGGCTCTGCTCTCTGTAAGATGGTGGAGAAAGAAATGGGGAGGTAGAATTGCCGAGCCACTACGACCATTTGGTAGAATTCATACCTGTGCTTGATTATTCATTGGATGTACTCATGCCAACCGGAAGGAAACAGGACGGATCACGGTGGAAAAGAGCCGAAAGTGTCATCGGTGTCAAAGTTGTCTAACTGAAGGAGATTGGATTTTCAAAATGTTCCGATTCTTCCATGTAAGGAAAGAAGATAGGATTGTCCGTGCCTTGAAAGAAAGTCTTGAACCACTTGGATGCTTCTGAGGGATCGATTTACTACTGGCAGTCTATACAAAGCTTGGCCGTAGCGGTGCATCGGATCTCGCTTCCTTTGACATCCGGAAAGGTGCAACTCGCCAAAAGGGGAAGTTTGGGACGTGGTTTTGAAAATACAGGTGAGCCCATAGCTGAATGAACCACCAAGGACCTCCTGTTTTGACTGCTATGCCGAGAATAGTTTGTGATACATCAACGGAGATATCGATAGACCTCTCCAAGGAGCAGTTTTGCGATGCCAAGTTGAGTGCCTTTGGCAAGCTCGTAGGCTAAGGAGAGATAATTCTTGGTTGGAGCAAGGGAAGGGCCAGAATATGAAATGTTCCATGTGAAGTTGAGAAAGGTGTGTTCTTTCTCCGTGATGTGGCCTTTAGTTTTCATATGGCGTGGAGGTAGGCACCCCAATGCGGCATGCTTGGAAGGCGACATGTAGGGGACCTTGGTCACTTAAGCGAGGGCTGGGTGATGTAACATCCATCGAGAATCATCACCACGTCTAATGTGAGTTGGTGTCATGGGCCATGACCAACATAAAGCAGTTCGAGCATCGGACCGAAATAGCCGATGGTTTTAGAAGATTTTCGTGTTTTTCAAGGGAGACAATGACAAATGCAAGGCATCGGCTATTCGTGGTTTCCCATTGGGATTGGTAAGCTCTAGCTACCTGCTGAACCAAGAGACCCAATGTTCGGGGGATTAGGCCAGGCTATAAGATCGGCCCAAGAGTTCAAATCTAGGTCTTGGCTTACGAAGGGATTCTGTTTGCTTCAAGAGATCGATGGGCAGGACTAGATTCTGACGGGGCCAAGACGGAGAATTTGGGAGAGAAGGATGCGGCAGAATGTCCGAAACCTAAAAATTTTAATGGTGGAATAAAGCATTAATTCGTGTTTGCCATTAATTCTAGCATCGTGTTCAGATTGCGAGGTAGGCGTACCTTCGCACTTGAGACCGGGTTGGTGTTGACGATTCCGCCATCTAGTTGGCGGCGGAGATGGATCTATGCAGTTAGGATCGAGGGTTCTTGTCGTGAGCTCGATCCGTCGGTGAGCAATTGGAGATCTGGGTCACCTTTTTGAAGAGGGTCGCAGCTACCGCTTGAAATCGAAAGTGGCTCAGATTTGTCTAAGTATGCGACCAAATTTGACCTTGTCAACGTTTTTGGGAAAGCCGATGTTTTACCATCGGCTCTTTGAGCTTTGACTTGGTTGACTGTATGAGCGCAGTGTGGTGAAAGCCGATACAGTACTATCGGCTTCTGGAACATCGACCTATTTTGACTATCGGCAAAATTGAGTTGGAAAAGCAATCTTCGAGTTGAAAAAAGCAATCTTTGTTCATTCAAAAGACGATTGTTTACAATGGAGCTGATTGCTTACAAAAGGAAATCTACTACTAGTACTACTACTACTAGTTCCTAATCTAGAGGCCGGTGTCGTCGCCGCTGTCTTCGCCGTCGTCTTGTTCGCTGTCATCAGCGCTGCTGCCGGCGTCGTCTTCGCTGCTGCTGCTGAAGATGCCAGCGGGGGCCTCCTCGTCCTCGTCCTCGTCTTCGGTGTCCTCGCTGGACCCGGCGCGGAAGCGCTTCACCGGAGGGTACTTGTCGGAGGAGGTGTCCTCCTCCGCTTCCTCCTCGTCGAGGATTCGCCATCCGTGACCAGCGTCGGTGCTCTCCGCCTCCGGTTCCCGTCGACAAGGAACTGCAGGCCCTCCGCCGTCGGTCGTGGACTCGTGCCTCCGACCAGCGGCGGTTCAATCCTCTCGTCCCACCATTGTGGGGCGAGAGCCTCGTACGCCGCCATTAGCGGGTGCTCCGGCGTCGGCTCTCGGTCGCTCATCGTGTTGGAAGACTGGGAAGAAAGGGCGGATGATTTGGAGGAAGAAGAGGCGGCCATGGCGGGGGAAGAGGGTTTTTTCGGCGGAGGAAGAGGGTTTTTTGGCTACTGGAGGAAGATGGGGCTGCAAACTGCTCAGATGAATTTAAATAAGGGGAATAGTGGGAGATGGTTCAATGCCATAGCGGTTTCCCAGAACGTGGTGCCAAAATTGTCAAATCATGCACTGCGGAGAAGTTGAGAAGACAGGGCATCATGATGAGGGGGTAGCGTGACGATTCTGCTCTGCAACACGTAACCCGATATAAAAAAAAGGGGGAAGAAAAAACATCAACATAGTGGTTTTGGAATTATTATTGCCAAAACCAGGGGGGCATGTGTTATCGCCATATTTTGGCCAAAGGAGGAGATGGGCCGTAATCAAGATGGGTTTGGAAGATACATATATGCAACGTGTTGTTGAATCGGCCTTGTGCGTGGATTTGGGCTAAATTGCCCGTGTATCTGTATATTGTAGTAGTTTCCGTTTCGGTTTAAGTAAGAGATAGAGTTGTTAGGTTATTCCAAAGATAGAAAGTCTCCGGACTATAAATATGTACCTAAGGTTATTGAGAAAAGGAGGACAATCACGTTCACAACAAACACAATCTCAAGATCGCCACCCCTTGTTTCTAGGGTTTCTTCGTAGAATATGCCTAGATCGCATCTTGCGATCTAGGCAGTATCTGCTTATGCGTTATTTGGTGTTACTCGTACTGAAGCCTTGTTGATGGCGAGTAATACTATTATCATAGATTTGTTTAGGTTAGCATCGGTACTTTTCGCTATGATTGTTTAGTTATGCTACCTCTAGTTACCTCGCTACCTTTGCACCTTTTCCCGGGTGTAAGGGTAGCATCTTGGTTGATCTTTATTCAGTTGATTTGATCTGTTATAGTTATGCCTTGTTTTCTAAGGTTTAGTTTGATATCCACGTAGTCAGGCCTTGCAAACGGGTTGAACGATCCAGTAGTACGTGAGGATATGGTTTGCTAGTTCGAGAGGAGTTGTTCCGGGAATTGACTTTACGTCGGTTGTTAGGCCTTTTCTAGGGTTAGTTTTCTATCATCTTTTGTACCTACCAGGCTCAATTACGTGTAGGATGTTCCAATTACGTGGTGAAAACGTTAAACTGTCGTGGATCGATTTAACTTGTAAACGATGAAGCAAAACCCCATGTTATCGTAGATCTAATGCAGAACCATGAGATAATCGGCTCCAGGAGCCGATTCACAGGGAAACCTGGGAGCCGGTCACGGCTCGAATTTTACGTATACTTGTTTACCATGCAGAAACGATCAAGCAATCCATCACCTTCCGACCGGTATAGGTCGTGGCACGCCGAATCAGCCAGGCGTGTCTGGAGTTTTGCGGCCGTTGCGAGGGACCAGGCCCACCGCCAGCCTGGAGCCTCCCGGCTCTTCGTGTTGCTCGTCGCTGCTCGCCGGTGGGTTTTGACAGGCAACACGGCTGTACCTCTAATTACTATAAGTACCCAATTCCATGCATGACATTGTGAGAGATGATGGAGATCATACCTTGCGGATGCATCACCAAACACGTTGCCTGCACCAACCGAGGCGTCGTGCGGGTGGACCACGGCGGAAGGAGACGGAGCGGCGATGGGCGGAAGGACGGGGCGGTACCACAACCTGTTTCGTCTTCTTCCCGTCCCCTGTTGAACGCGCATGTGACTTGGGTGTCGGGGTGACAGTGGATGGCTCTTGTGGCTGGGCCACCAGCGAAGCACTAATGAGTAGGGTGACACCACGGTTGCCCAATCGCTTCCTCTTCAACTTGCCGCCGGCCGCAATCATCTGGGCAACGGATCCGGCGACTAGAGAAACAGAGCCAAATCCAATGGTGGGACTTGGTTGTTGAGGTGGCATGACCTCACCAGCGGCGGTCGAAATCTCGGTGAGGTCCATGGGTTCGGATTTGGTGAGCAGCGGAGCCGGAGAGGGAGATCAGTGGCGGCGGTGGTGCGAAGGCGGTAAGGAGGGGAATGGTGAAACGTCCCTCCTACGCGAACAAATCGAGCAGTACATGGCGTGCTGAGTTCGGCCTCCCGCACCGTGTATATAAAGGTCTGTTGGAGGAATTCTTGGCGGATGGTAAAATAAAGTACAGTTTTCGTGATTCTACGGTGTATTCTAAAGCACCATTTTTTCGCCCAAATCTAAAACTTGTTGTGATTATACAGATTTAGCTTGTTTACTCTGATTTCGGACTCCGAGTCTCCCGGAAGAAGAGCGTGCAACCCGGCGTCGTATCATATTGTCCGTCCAAGACCCGGGCTGGGCTGGTGGCGTCCGCGAGGCCCGGCGCGGACACGTGCAGGCGCAGTCGGCGGCGCCATCCCCGCTCGGCGCTCGCGCGCCGGCCCACCTCGCGCACAGCTCACGGCCCCATTGAATACCATGATGGCCGCGCGCGTCGGCGTCCATCGACCGATCGCCTCGCTTGGCATTGGCACCACCAATACGCTACCCTACCACCGGCCCCGCCCCGGCTGGCAAACCTCTCGCTCGCTCGCTCGCCCATCGCCATTGCCAATCGGCACCATCACGTACGTACCCTGCCGTGCACTGTGCCGTGGGCGCCAGAGGCGGATGGGCGCCCCGTGCACCGTACGTGCCGCCTCACGTCTCATCACGTCGCATCGCGATCCATCAGTCGGGTGGTGGTGAACTCAACTGACGGGGACATCTCCCTTCCCCCCCTTCCCCCTTGGGCACCACCGCCTGCAACTCTGAATGGCTCCAACTGCAATATCGATCGATCTGGCGCTTTTATTGTCGACCCATCTACAGTACCAATCGGCTGCTTCCGCTGCTGCGTCTCCGCTGGGCTGGGGGAAGGAAATCATTGGGAGACGCCATGCCAGCCGCGGCCCCACGCCGATCTCCCGATTTGGTGTTCGACCTTCTTCAATGGATCGGATGAACTAATCATTGGGTTGGTGCTCCGATCCGTTCTCGCGACGATAGGATAGATGTGGCTTCCTGCACATTGCGATTCTTGGTGCCCTGTCTGTCAGGATCTATTAGTACGTTGTTTCGTTTTCACGGTTGGTTACTGACAGGTGACAATGCTCCACGCTCCTCCTCAGCATGCAGATCTTTCCACAACTAACTGCACGTCTGCACGAGAGTCCAGGTAAGATCTCACCGACGGAGCATTCAGAATTTCAGATGGCACATGCTGACATTCAGATGAATACATACTATATTACATTAGTATTTTCCAAACAGCAAGTAGCTGATCTCTGGTGAATGGATCAGACAGTATTATATATACACCTATACATCGAACTGTGCCCTATGCTCGCGATTTCACTCCTTTGTTTACGGGTTCCTACAAGATCCTCCAGATAGGCGCGCGGATCCACGGATCAATGCGTGCGACTGAATAAAGAATCGGAACCCCATGACGTAGTACCACCAGAGACAATCAAGGGCACAGCAGGCGGTACAATCAGATGCACTGCACCAGTGCCGCGGATAATTTAATCATCATGAACGCCAGCTGTTACGAGCAAGCTCTGATTAACCTGCAAATTAATCGCAATCTATATAGTCTGTGGGGCTTCCCCGAGTAGGATCGAGCAGCAGAGGGCGTACATGTTCATCTTCAGCGAGTACCATATCCATCCTAGCTTAATTGTCACTTGACAGGCGACAGACCCTGTTGTCGCATCATCGCCGATCGCACTGGTCAACAAGCATGCGCTAGCTAGCTTAACCATCTGTTGATGGGTTTCCAACGTCTCGTCCTTAATTAGAAAACCATTTTTTGCTCCTACTATTAGACGTGTACGTGTAAGGACACGTCGAACGGCCATATAGTTTTCAAATTATAATCTCTAGCTAGTTTGGCAACCAAGTTTTTTTATACTATTTATAATCCCAGCTGTGGGACAAATCAATTAAGTGCAATAATTATATTTGCCTTCATGGTATCAGATTAGGGTTTACGATCCTCTCCCTCCATGGCGCCGCAAGATCCCTCCGCCTCCGATCTCGCGGCTGCTGCCGAGGCCGCCGCTAAGGCCTCTCTCTGGGCGCTCGCTGCCGCGCTCCCAAGCATTCGCGCGAGCTCTCCACGTCAAACTACCTCCAATGGCGTGGCATGTTCACCGGACCGGTGAAATGCGCCCTCGAGGATCATCTTCTCGAGGAAGAATACCCCGCCAATCCCACGTCACAGTGGCTTCGGAACGACGCCATCGTTCGATCATGGCTCAATGACGCCGTTGCACCCGAGCTTCTGGCCATGGTTGTCGACAACACCACGCCGCTGCCTGCCCACGCCTTATGGACGCGCCTCTCCAACATCTACCACAACAACTCTGAGACGCGGTCCTCCTACCTTGAGCAAGAATTCCACGGTCTCAAACAGGGCCCCATGACCGTGGCGGATTACTGCCGCAAGCGGAAGATCCTCGCCGATGAGCTCAACGCATTGGGCACGACCATCACCGACAAGCGCCTTGTCCAGAACACGCTCCGCGGGCTCGGGTCTAAACTTGCGTACATGCGCACACTGACCCTCAAGCAGCGCCCCTACCGTCGTTCCTCGATGTGCGCTCATCGCTTCTTCTCGAGGAGCTCACACTACAGCAGTCCGACGAGTCATCCTCCTCGGCTCCATCCGCCTTCGTCGCTCGTGGTGCTCCAACGCCTTCACCACCGCGTGGTCCAACAGACAATAATGCACCACCACGCCGCGCTGATATGTGCCGTAATTTCCAGCGAGGAAGTTGCTACTTCGGCGCGCGGTGCCGCTACCTCCACTCGGCGCCTCCCCAGCAGCAAGGCGGCATCCAACCCAACACACCCGGGAAGGGTCCCAGGCTCACAGCCGTCACGAGAACCCACAGGCGATCCATCCAGATGTGGCGGGGCAGCCCCACCGTTCCTTGGCTCGCCTCAGGCTCATCACGCCGTGGTGTCGCCTCCGAGTTTGTGGCCCTATGCTGCTTCCCCGACTATGCCATGGGGACCTGGGACACCTCTACCTCACATGCCGTGGATGCAAGGAGCACCAGGACCGTTGCCGACCACTCCACCGCCTGCACCGACATACACTGCTCCATCTACGTCCTTCGACCAAGGTTCCCTCATGCAGGCTTTCAACACCATGTCCCTGACGCCACCATCATCGAATGCGTGGTTCATGGATTCAGGCGCTTCCGCTCACATGACCGGCAACCAGGGTAACCTATCACACATCCTCCCCTCTCACTCCCCTTATCCACATGTCATCGTCGGCAATGGTCATACCCTTCCAATCACCAGCGTCGGTCACACAACTATTTCTACACCTAATCAGTCTTTTCAACTTAACAATGTCTTAGTTACCCCCAACCTTATCAAAAATCTTCTCTCTGTCCGCAAGTTCATCACTGATAATTTTGTTTCCATTGAGTTTGATCCGTTTGGTCTTTCTGTGAAGGACCTCCGCACTAAGAACGAGATCGTCAGGTGCAATAGTGTTGGCGACCTCTACCCCTTCTGGTGTCCGTCTTCTCCTGCGCACTCCCTCTCCACCACTACATCGTCGTCAACATTATGGCATCGCCGTCTAGGACATCTCAATAGTCAAGCTTTGTCGCACCTAGCAAGTGCATTTTCTTTTCCGTGTAATAAGAATAACACCGATGATCATTTATGTCATGCTTGTCAATTAGGGAAACATGTTCGACTACCCTTTGATAATTCATCTACTCAAACCACTCGCCCCTTTCAACTAAATCATTGTGATTTGTGGACTTCTCCTCTCTCTAGTGTGTCTGGTTACAAATACTATCTAGTTGTGTTAGATGATTTCTCTCACTATCTTTGGACTCTTCCTTTGCGCGTCAAATCCGATACTTTCTCCACCCTCAAAAATTTCTTTGCTTATGTCTCTACACAATTTAACACAATATTCAGTCCTTGCAATGCGACAATGGTCGTGAATTTGACAACAATGCAGCTCGTGTTTTTCTCTCATCCTTAGGCACCACGCTTCGTCTATCTTGCCCATACACATCCCCACAGAACGGAAAATCCGAACGTGTCATTCGTTCCACGAACAACATGGTGCGTTCACTTCTTTTCCAAGCAAGCATGCCTCCGGTCTATTGGGTTGAAGCTCTTCACACTGCCACCTTTCTTTTCAACCTTCACCCCACCAAAACCCTTCAGCAGCGTACAACACACAAAGTTCTCCTAGGTCTCCCACTTCCATTAGACCAGCTCCGTGTTTTTGGTTGTCTATGTTATCCTAACATCTCCGCCATAGCACCTCACAAACTAGCTCCTCGCACAACCGCTTGCGTCTTCCTAGGGTACTCCTCTAATCACGGTGGCTATCGATGTCTTGACCTTACCACTCACAAAATTATCATATCTCGTCATGTCATCTTTGACAAAAATTCGTTCCCTTTCTTCAAAACTTCAACACCCTCTCCTACCGCCACCGATCTATCCTTTCTGGATGATCTTCCCCCATCCTTCCGCTACCTATTACCCCTCCTATACCTCTTACACAGCCTCATGCCCCTCAACCCGAGCCACACACACCGCCTACACCTCCACCTACACCTCCTGTGGTCCTGGCGCCTGTCGGTCCTCCTCTGGTCGATAACACTCATTTGATGTATACTCGTGGAAAACGTGGTATGGTGCCAAAGCCTGCTGATCGCCTCACTCTCCTTGTTGATGTTCCTAGTCCCCTTCCTAAGAGCTACCGCAGTGCTCTGAAAGATGCTCACTGGCATTCTTCTATGGTCGATGAATTTACTGCCCTAAAAAACAATCAGACATGGGATCTTGTCTCGTCCTCCTGGAGCTAATGTTGTTTCTGGCAAGTGGATATTTTGGCATAAGCTCAAGCCGGATGGTTCTTTGGATCGGTATAAAGCACGCTGGGTCCTCCGTGGCTTCACTCAGCGTGCCGGCATCGACTACGGAGAGACTTCCAGCCCGGTTGTCAAACTGACTACTGTTCGGACCGTACTCTCCATTGCCATCTCTCAAGACTGGCCTGTTCATCAGCTCGACATCAACAATGCCTTTCTACATGGTACTCTCGCCGAGACAGTATACTGTGCGCAGCCGTCAAGTTTCATCGACGTATCCAAGCCCGACCACGTGTGCCGCCTCAATAAGTCTCTCTATGGGCTTAAACAGGCGTCACATGCATGGTATAGCCGTTTCGCTGATCATCTTCTTCGACTCGGTTTTGTTGGTTCCCGCGCGGATCCATCGCTCTTCATATACACCCGCCACACGGAGACTGTCTACCTGCTTTTATATGTTGACGACATAGTACTCACGGCTTCATCCGAGCAGCTACTTCGGCAAATCATCATGGCTCTTGAGCGCGAGTTCTCCCTCAAGGATCTTGGTGCACCACACTATTTTCTGGGAGTTGCTGTTACTCGCTCCTCTGATGGCATGTTCCTCTCACAGCGATAGTACATCCTCGACGTCCTCGAGCGTGCAGGTATGAGCGAGTGCAACCCTTGCTCCACTCCTGTCGATACACAGTCCAAGCTTGGCACTGATGGCGATGCCGTTGCTGACCCATCCACCTATCGAAGCCTGGTGGGAGCCCTCCAATACTTGTCATTCAGCAGATCATATGTCGCCTATGCCATTCAGCAGGTATGCTTGTACATGCACGATCCCTGTGAGCCGCACCTCAATGCGGTTAAGCGGATTCTCCGGTATCTTCGCAACACCATCGACTATGGCCTACAACTACATCGATCGTCGCCGACATCGCCATCGCATCTTGATGTCCGTGGGCTGGCTGCCCCGACACACGCAAGTCCACTCAGGCTACGGAGTATTCCTTGGCGACAATCTGATCTCTTGGTCCTCTAAACGCCAGCAAACTGTGTCCCGATCGAGTGCGGAAGCAGAATATCGAGGAGTTGCCAACGCCGTTGCTGAGGCATGCTGGCTACGTCAGCTCCTGTCCGAGCTACATCGCCCCCTTCATCGAGCTACGGTGGTCTACTGTGACAACATATTTGCGGTCTACCTATCGACGAACCCGGTTCAACATCAACGTACCAAGCATGTGGAGATTGATCTTCACTTTGTTCGCGAGAGAGTTGCTTTTGGAGATGTTCGTGTTCTCCATGTCCCAACATCTTCACACTATGCAGATATCTTCACCAAAGGGTTGCCATCGACGGTCTTCACCGAGTTCCGCTCCAGTCTGAACGTCCGCCCTGCTCCCGCTCCGACTGCGGGGGGTGTTAGACGTGTACGTATAGGACACGTCTAACGGCCATATAGTTTTCAAATTGTAATCTCTAACTAGCTTGTCAACCAAGTCTCCTTGTACTATTTATAATCCCAGCCGTGGGACAAATCAATTAAGTGTAACAATTATATTTGCCTTCACCTACGTCTAGATTAACCGGAAATGAGGGAAAAGGGAACTGATCTGGCTTTTATCAATAATCACTACTCACTCTAGTACATATTAGTTGTCTTAACTTTGTCCATCTAAATACTTAACTAGATACATATGAATCTATTAAAAATTAAAGCCAATAATATGGATCAGAGGGAGTACGAAGGTATTTTAGGTGTTGTGTCCGGAATACTCGAGGTTGAAGAGATGCCTTGGATCTCTACAGCTCTACACCCTCGGTCTTTTGTATATGGCGTAAGTTAATGGATTAAAACTTCTTAAAGAAGGAGTTTGTTTATCCTTTTATGTGAAAAAGTGTGGTCTCATCTTTGCAGTACCAAGTGTGTGATAGTGTCCTCACAGTGGTAAGTGTGTGATAGTGTCCTCACACAGTACGGTAGTATGACCACTCAATCATACTACCGTACTGTGTGAGGACACTATCACACACTTGGTACTGCAAAGATGAGACCACACTTTTTCACATAAAAGGATAAACAAACTCCTATATATATATATGTGGAGAACTCATGGTGGTCATACTACCGTACTGTGTGAGGACACTATCACACACTTGGTACTGCAAAGATGAGACCACACTTTTTCACATAAAAGGATAAACAAACTCCTTCTTTAAGAAGTTTTAATCCATTAACTTCTGTATTTTTGTATATATTAGTGTATATATATACACTAATTGTATTTCCAATATAACTTAAGAAAGTTAAAACCAGATAAAAAGGTAAAAAAGATTAGTACAATTTTTTTGGAGAGCAATAAAAAATATAATACTTACAAAATGGAAATAAATATAAATTGTATAATTGGAAGTTTTTAAACACTAATTGAAATATGGGTTTACTTAATTTTTTTGCCAATGCCCAACCAAAATCAATCAATATAAATGTATAAGAATAAGAATACTTTTAGATAATGTTGCCTTATAAACTCTATTGAATAAGTTAAATGTGTAAAAACTAGTGTATTGTTCACACATTGTTATGTGGATTTTGTGACTATTGATGATGTATGTGAATTATGTTTTTGAACACATTGTTTTGACGTTGTAAGTGAAGTTTTCAAATGTATTTATAAAATCCAATTATAGTCGACACTGAGTTGCATGGACCACTTACGATTTGACATCTGGTGTTCTTGGGCAGTTATAATGCTACATTGTCATGGTGTGGTCGTTGTTAAGGTTTTTTTGAAATACTCATAAGGATTTTAGCATGCAAGTAATACGCAAAGTAGTACAAAATGTTATTGCCAAGGGCACCTCCTTCTTTCCATGGCAATACTTCATCATTTTGAATAAGCTTGTCTTTATAAAAAAAAGTCAAATTGTTATCAGTGCAGGACATTTTCTATAGAATGACATTTCTATATCTGACAGAATTTGTGTATCCATCTCCTAAACATTATTATGAAATTCCTCCTAAAGTGTTTGATTTGTATGTTAATTTTATACAACTCGTTCATGTTTCATTGTTGGTTCCCTGAATTTTCATGTGCTATGGATGCATCATGATGTATCATGTTGTCTTGAGTCTATGCCTGCTATTAGTGACTGTGTGTTCAAATGATATTGACATATTAAGACCGGGGATTTCCCTCTCTTTTGAAAGAAACACCTCGCCATATTATGAATGTGACCTTACAACTGCATGCCGTGACTAATATTTAGTTGCGGGGAATAGTAAGAGTGCATTTTTTTCAAAGATGTATGGTTTTCCTATTTTATTTGTAAAAAATGGATTTCTCCCTCATTTCCATTACCCAAGCTCACTACAAGCATTCAAAGCTAGAATGAAAAAGCTCCAAACTACAGATCCTTCATTACACTACCTGTAACATTACTGCCAAGGAAAATTTTACTATTGTATTGGTTGAAGCAAAACTTTATTTTTACCATACTCTTCAGAGATACATGGTGGCATGCTCTAGGGTTAGAGGAAATGTTGATGAAAGAAAATACAAGTTAATGATGCAAGAACTAGGAATGATTCAGACGTTACACTACAGGAAGCGTGATAAGCTGTAACATCCCAGCATTTAGGACGTAACGAAGGGTAGATTTAGGAATATGGATTGTTGCATGCATTCATCTGTGAAAATGTGGGTAAAATTTTCGCCAAATGAAAAACCTAAGTGATCAATGTTTCTTTCATACTTTGAGATTAGGTTTAGTATTAAAGGATGATTGTTATAAACTTTGAGATGATCTTAAGGAGCTATGTGTTTTCAAATGAATTTGAAACATAAGACTTGAGTGTTTGAATTATAATTCAAATGAATTAGGTATAAGTTTTGAATCTTAATTCAATTAAGAGATAAATATTACAACTTGAATTCTATCTAATGAAAAACAATAATGAATATAAGGTTTATTTATTATCATCAATATATATATAATCAAGTTATAAAATTATAATTTATTTGAATCATCCACACAACTTACAAAAGTAAATATACAAAGAATAGGAATATTCTTTATTAATAATAATATAATCTTTATTACAATTGAATAAATTAAAGATTACAAGAATAAAAAAAGAAAATTACAAAAGAATAAGAAAATTACATTGGAATGTTTACTAACTATCCTATATCTAAATCTAAACCAAATCTTAATCATGTCTTTGTACCTGCAAAACAAAGATTAAATAAAAAACAAAAGAAGATTAGTGTTAGTATTATTTCTCTCAGATATGTCAGTGAAATGCACTTGACAAATTCATCATTGAGAAATGTTAAAAAAGGGGCAAGTTTCACCAATAGGAAAGATTCCATCTTTCATAAATTCAAAGCCAGAAATCAAATGACAGCTAAGAGGGACAAATTCACCAGCCAGATGAAAGTAACCAGGTAAAAGTAAATATCCAGATTCTGAACATATCCACAAGTGCATAGCAGGACACACACCAACATGCATATGGTGTGCTGTTGACCTCACAAGCATAACCCAATCTCACCAAAACCACAACACAGCCGTGGGGGGCACTAGTGCATCCCCCCACTGCACAGCACACAAGAACAGCCAGTGTAGAAAGCAGCTAAACCAAGCACCACAGCCAGCAACCACATCAACTAAGGATCAACCAAACATCACCAGGATGGTGACATAAGGAGGGGGATGAATCAGGTGAATAAGCTGCTGAGCTCAACTCCTAGTCAGAGTTACTACCTTTAAAATTTCCGCTGAACACTTTATATTTTGGTTTGTAAGTTGGATCTTTTGAAAGTCTTGAACTTTCGGTATTGTAATAATAATAATGTGTGTACATTTGTAATATGGACCCGCAATGTTTCTGTTGTACCACTCTGAGGGATGTGATATTTACGGAACAGTGTTCTGTGGATGTCATGTCAACGACTATAGTGTACTACACATGCAGTGGTATGTTGGGTCACCGCATAAGCGCCGACGGCCGGCCCTCGTCGGCGTAGGCTGCACCGACGATTGCTGTCGGCGGACAACAAGATCAAGCCCAGGAGCTAGGAGGAGAAGGCCAGCTCAAGAGCAAGCAAAGTAGTCCAGCAAAACCAGATCAAGCTCATCACCACCAACTTACTACACCATCATCAGATTTTGTGGTGAGTTTCATAAAACCTTCACATGATCTAATCATCTTATTCAGAGAGAAACATGTGTTATTTTATAAAACAAAACCTCAGAAAGCACCCAAGAGGGGTGAATCCATCATAGGGATTTCTGAAACTCTAAAGGCAAACCACTAAGTACCAAGGTTCAACCAGAGCTCAGAGCAACATCCTTGCTCTGGTTGTCCAACAATATTTTACCATTCAATCATGCATATACCTATGATCTATTTCTAGGCATATCCCTAAAGGAAGGGTAGCACCTTAGGAACAAATCCATAGGATCCATAACATGATCAAGCTCACTATCATTTTTTCCAAGCTTTGATTCAATCAAGAATAACTGGTACTACTACCAGAACTATCTAGATGAACCAATTAGATAAGATTTGAATCCCTAAGCCTCAGACCAACATCATTGGTCTTAGGAAATTCAGATAAGAGCATCTATATTTATCTTTCAAAGACAAGATTGTCTTAAGCATAAACTAACCAAATCCATGGTTTTGAATCAAACTTGTGTGCCATACATGATGGTGTCACAAGAACAATCCAATATGAATCATGAAAGATAGTAAATCATCATAGATTCAGACAATCAACCAACTAATCATTTTCCTGTAAAACAGGAATCATAACTAGGATATTCCTATAATACACTTCACTGTTTGAGATCATCAAACCACATGTTAATTCCCAAGCAACTATATCATCTGAATTTGATGCAATCCAAGCATCAAATCATCTAGTAAGCCACCCGAAACATCATAGATCATTTTTAACAACAAGCCTCGGGCAAATAAGCATTTAGCATGTGTACAGACCATCCAAACATGAATCAAATCATCTAGTACATGATCAATCAACAGGGGTGGGCCGAGCTGGGCCAGACCCTTCGGGGTGGCTCTTTTGTCTAAAACTAAATGGGCCACTAGGGTGTGGCATCCCGCAAAACCACTACTAGAAAATCGCGTTGAATTTGTGCATTGCATCGTCATCATCATGCATTGTGTGCATAAAACTATTTTCGCAAAGCATGTTTTGTTTTCTAAAGCGCCCCATCTTAAATCAAATATCAACCCCGGGTCTCCGGATTATTTTTGTGTGTCTGATATCGGTTTGAAAACGGTGTTTGTAAAACAAATAAAAATATTTATTATTTTAGCGGGCGATCGAGCAGGCGTTTCGAACGACAACCCCTGTGATTTTAAACGGTCCACCTAATTCCTAAACCTACCAACCTATCTACCCATCCTCGCCACATCACCCCGCCAACCCGTCGCGCCACCTCACCTCTCCTCTTCCCCAATCAGATGCTGCCACATCACTCCCTCTCTCCTCTTCCCTCTCTCTCCTAAAACCCACCCAGCCGGCTACTCCCACGCCGCCCCACACCCCCAGCCCCCCACCCCCCCACCCCCGGGCCCCCCCCCTGGCCCCCACCTCTTCCCTGGCCACCCGCACCAGCCTCCCCACCGTCCCGGCCCCACGCCCTGTCCACACAACCCCACCCCTCTCTCACCGCCTGGGACCCACCCCAGCCCAAGGCTCTCTCCCTTCTCTCTCCTTCCCCAGACGTTCCTCCCTCTCTCCTCCGCCTGCACCACCTCCTCCGCCCGCTGGCTGCCAGGCCGGCCCTCCTCCACCGCCGCCCCACCCGCCCGACAACTCTCCACTCGCCTCCTCGCTGAAGGAGCTGCCTCACAGCATCTCGCTTGCCTGCCTGCCACGCTTCACGGCCGGAAGCCTCCCAAGCCGCCTCCACTTAGCACGACCCCCGCCGCTGCAGCCCGCCTCCGCTCGCCACAACCCCAACGCCTGGCCACCTCTCGTCTGCGACGGACCGCGACTCCTATTTTTGCCCGCCGCTGGAGCTCGCACTGTCTCCCGCTGACCCTCGCCGGCTGCCGCTGCCGCTTTCGCGCTCTCCTCAGCGCCCTCCGTGCGGGCCTTGCGCCGCCATCGCCCGATCGCGCCGCCAAAGACGCTCGCCTCGCCGCTGCCTCCGCCGCCTCCCGCCTCCACCGAGGCCCTGCTGAGCCACTCGCCTCCCGTCTCCATGGGCGCCGTCAGACCCTGCAGCCACCGCTGGCGCTCGTCCTTTCTCCGCGGCGCGCCGCCGGGACACCGCGTCGCCACAACCGTGCCGGTCTCCTCGCCGTGTCCGGCCCCAAGCTCCACTGGCCGCCACTGCTGGCCAAGCACCTAGGTACGAGGGCTTTGCTTTTGTCTGCATCGAGGGAAGCCAACGGTGGTACTCCTGGTTTGTTGTCCGAAGTGATCGATGGTGCAGCAACGTGAAGATTGCCTGTGCACTCGACCTTTTGTTGCTCGCCGTGTTGCCGTGTCGTGTCCATGCAACCAAGGTCACCGCACGGCGGCTCACGACTTCACACGCCGACAAGACCTTCGCCGCCCACACATGCCTTAAGAGAACCAAGATCTTACGGGAACTCAAGTACTTCATCCGAGTCCGGACCGACACCGCCAACCTCGACATGTGACGCCAAGGTCTTCTTCCTCGGAACCACCAAGTTCTCCATTCCGGCGCCCGAAGCCGAGAACCCCGACAAGAGCCACGACACGGATACAACAAGTACCCCTCTCGGACCCGAGGACCGAAGATGCCGGAACGCCAAGATCGCCTCAAGGATCCGGCGACCCCGATCGAGCCCGAGTTCGCCAACGACATCAAGGCGGCGCTAAGACCGTGCCGGATCCGAGTCCGAACCCGATACCGCCAAGGCCGACGCTGAGACGCCGAGTACTTCACCCGGACACCGAGACCGGTGCGACAAGTGCTTCATCCCGAACGCCATGACCGTCAACATGACCAAGACCACGGATGCGCCAAGACCTACCGTTATCCGAGAACGTTCCTGACCGGACGAACCTCGACCTCGAGACCGACCCTGTCGAACCCCGGAACCCCCGGAACCCCAAGATCGTCGAGGCCCCTAATGTGTGAACCCCTTCCCGCCAACCCTATTTTATAAATGAAATATAACATTGTCGCATATTAAATTGTCATACTCGCATGCATATTTGTCATGTGGTTTGGGGGCCTTATGCCGATTCACCTCTAATTAAATATGGGGCCCATATGCGGGCAAATCTAGTCTCATATTGGCCTCATTTAAAGTTGTGTAGCGAACCGGTAACTTATCGTGCCATGTTAATTCAACATTTAAATTGCGGGGGTTCTAAATAACTTGAACCATTTAATTAATTGTCGGAACCCCGGTTCCGCTTAATATGACCTAACTGCATCGCACCTTTGACATGTCATACATCAAACATGCATCATGCCGATCTTCTGCCGTTGTATTAAATAGTGCATCCGGTGTTTCTTCTAGTGTTTTGCTTCTTCGCGGATAAGGCCGTTGAGTTGATGCGAGTGTCGACCCGATCTTCGGACGAACCTTCGACAATGTTTTTCAAAGTAGCATCTCCCTTTCTACCTATCTTACTTTTATAGTATTTATTCCTCCTGTTGATCTATTGCTATCTGGTTATGCGATGCTCTAGTTTTCGCACGTGATATCCCCGCAGCCTTATATTGCCTTGGACACATCCTATTATCCGTTGATTGGTAGATAGTTGGACTTGCGGCCGTAGTCGCTTGCTCGGCGTGCTATGTGTTGTCAAGTGCCACGCTTGTTGATGTATTGCCGCATGTTGTTGTTGGAGATGATCATAGTTTTACTTATCGTTCACTTTAATTCTGTTTAACAACTAAAATTGAAGTAAGTGAGGCATCGGTGGGTGATAGATAATATTTCGTTCGACGCCCACTTGTGTCCCGTAGGACCCCGAGTACTTGATACATTCCTTGATTTATCGCGCTATCCACATCCGGGAGGTATATGGGACCCGAGCCGAGCTTGATTCATCTTATTTCTTGGGGCCACAAACTAGTTTGAGGTTTTATTACGATCCTGTACTTATGCCATGCTACTTATGTATTTACGATTGTGCGAGGAGCATCTTGCTTAGGAATTGTGACCCGTTTGCGGTATCGACAAGCCCAGCCACACTTTCGGGTTCCCGATGCGTTTACCGCCCCACAAACCTTAAGTCCGTCTCAAGTCACTAACCGTTGCGGGTTCTACTTTAAGGGTGGCCTGAAATATTTCTGAATCCTGTGATTGTTCCGTGAAAGCCTCGTTGGTTTGTTTTGGTTTTTCCGAGGTTGATCGGCGTGTGTTGCTATTGGTGCACCGCCGGTAAAACTTTCTCGAAAGCCGTGTCCGCGGATATGGACGACTTGGAGCATGATTCTAACCATAGACAAGAATAACTAAAGTTTATTGCTATAAATTTGACTTATAATGACTAGTAATCAGCTTCACTATAATGGAATGGCTAAATAATACTGCCACAATTGCTTGTTTGGAGTGTCGCTATACCATGGTACCGACTAGTAAGTATTGCAACTTCAAGCGGAATGGCTAAATGAAAGTACCAACAACTACTGGTTTTGGGTTTATCTCATGCTATCAGATTCGATTAGTAAGTCAGTAACTATAACGGAATGGTTAACTAAAAGTGCCCACTGCTTACTTTATCAGGATGATTATCTAAACCTGACTAGTAATTGCTGCAACGATAACTGAATAAATAAAAATGCCAACCGTGTGAGTTCCTCGGTTGACTTCCTCGTTTGGTCTCGAGGGGGAAACACCAGGATGGGTTGTTTGATGGTAGTATCAGGTTGGTTCCGAATAGGTCATTCTTACGCCTCTCTGGTAACCGCCAATTGTATCGAGTCTCTATAGGTTGTTCAGTGCATGCTGCCGCTGCCGCTCAGTCCACCATACCTATGTAGGCGAGGACCGCCGAATTCTAGCCTCGCTGTCTTGGCCTCGATCGACGCCCCTTTTCCTTTGCCCTTTGTCGGCACCCCTTTTGTTTAAGCAGGTTGAGATCGACGTTAGCGTGGTTACCCTTCCGCTTGGCTCAAGGGGTTATGGACGCCATTGGTTATTCTTCAGGGCTCTTAGCCCATTTGCTTCTTGTCCGTAGCTGGACGCTCTATCGTTTTAAGGTGATTTGAATCTTTGTACACTATATTTGTATTCTTGACTCTTTGAGTCGCCGTTATATATATATCTATTCTGTGGGTCCCATCGAGGACTGCTGTGTAATGTTATTACTTCGTTTTCCACCCGCACGAAAGTGCCTGGTGGGCACCTTTGAATCGTTTCTATGCGGGTTTGGCGGGTTTCGCTAAAACTTGCATAGGTCCGATTCTGAGGGTGCTACATAGGGCCCAATAAGAATAATCAACCCAGAAACAATTCGAGGCATGTTTTCATAAACAGGAAAAGACCAAAATACCCCTAGACTTAAATAAATTCTATAAAATAAAATATAAGTCCAAATATTATAAAGTAAATACTTTTGGATTCACAATAATCCACTCTATCCAAATAAAATGAAATATAAAATTTTAGACATTTAAATTTTATTAGGAATATTGTAAATTATATATTCCTTATGGAATTTTACAAAATTATTGAAAGATGATAAAATTAATTAAAATTCACTTTCATTATGTATTAATATTGTAGTATTTTATCAAAATACTAAATAAATATTTAATCACCATTTTTAATGTATAATTAATAATTCTTAAAAGAATTATTAAATCAATAAAAGTCCAATAAAATAAAATAACTCAATATATGATATAAATATTAAAAAGTAATATTTATAAATCATTTATTACAAAAAGGGAACTTTTTGGGGTAAATGCATAAAAAATTAAATAATGCATTACATTACTTGCATAATCATTTTTGCTTCTTTAAATATTGTCCTTATCGGGCAATAATGATGTTTTTGTAGAACTAGAAGCTCAAGGTCCAGTGCAAGCATCAGACTTCACTACCTTGCCATCACAAGACAATTTCATCACTTGCTCATGTCCTTTGAAGAGTCTTTATCAAAGTATTTGCAAATTGTGTGTTATCATATATACTATAGAAGAAAGAAAATAGTATTTTCACAAATAAAGAAATCAAAGATATCATCCTAAGTGGTGATATAATGGAGAAATAGAACTTAGGGTTCTATTTGCAACAATGATGATCAAGTAGGGACTTAATAACCCCTGACATCAGTGATTCTAGCGCCGTATATTACGCGTTAGCCATGAGATTTGGAATGGGACAGAGAAGTCAGATGTATCTTCTTCCTCTCGCATGAAGTCGGATGTGCAGGTCGTGGCTGTTATCCTCGTAGCGTGCATATTAATTGGTAATTCGTAGAGGATATGCAGCATATGTGTGGGAACCCTCATCGTCCCACGATAGTTCTGGCATCTAACGGTTTGTACAAACCATTGTCGTAATTCATTATGTGTGCATGGTGTACACCAAGGAGGCATGCGGGTCCGCGAAGGGGGCAGTGATTGGCTTGGACCAACTACTGGGCCCCACATCATGAAATTGTGGACGGGAAAGTACGCCCGGTTGTGCAACAAGGAGTTGATCTCTCATGGGTAAAGTAACACACCTCTGCAGAGTGTAAGAACTGTAACTTGTTACTCCCTATTTCGGGAAGGAGCTACGAACACGGCAGGAAAGGAACTCCATGAAAGTTCTGGTCAACCTGTGAAGGCTGATGGTCATAGATTTTCATAATAAAATTAATCTTTGAAGAAAGATTTACAAAAATTGCATAGTGCCAAGGATTTGTAATCCGAGGTGGTAGTTAGAGCATCAAACTTCCCACCTTGCATATAATGAACTTGTTGGGTAGCGCTGTTACTCATTCTTTCCTTTGATCCCTTGCTTAGACTCTGAGGATCCCGAAGACGTGCCAATGTATGCAGCCGAATGTCAAGAAGATGTGTTATACGAGGAACCGGATCTGTCCGGAGGAGTTGAAGGAGTGGATTACGAGATCCGCTATGGTGTCAATGAGAACGAGTCAAATTAAGTACCTAGTTAGTAGTAACTAATGGAGCCGAGCAGCATGAACTCTATAGCATCTGTAGTCAAACTTCCTGATCGCTCACACATCCTAATACTAATCCAGCCCCAGCAATCTTAACTTCTTCATTCCTTCAACACGAGCTCTCGACAAAGAAATTAGAGCTTGTTGTGAATACTATCATATCAATCCTATTAAGCATTGGACCATGATGTTAGATGCTTTTATTTTTTAAAATTTCATACAATTATTTAAGTAAACAACAATGAATAAGTAATAATAATCTTTAATTGAAATAAAAATAAAAATAATTTTTTATTTTGCCTCTCATTTAATATTGAATAATTCATATCTACAAATCCGTAAATCGTAATTCGTCAAATAATATATCTAAATCAATCAGAAAAATGAGAGGAATCCAAATATGACATCACTATTATCTATTTAATTATGTATTGTATCTTTTTAACACTAGAACAACCGAAACTATGTTAGGATTCATAAAACACCCCGTTTTTGCACTCAGAAAAAAGAAAATGGCTTTCTTATGCGACGAAAAGGAAAACTTGAAGCGGATATCTAATGAAATAGAATGTTGTGAATCTAAAAATGTTTTTTCTAAAAAATCATGAGCATTAGATCATGTACATGTAGTTCACATATGACCCACTTCCTACCGATTCGACATGAATTTATCTTTTTCACAAGGGGTGAAAGAAAAGGTTTAAGGTATTCCGGTTGGGACATTGTCCATGTAAGGTGGTCTGCTATTTTTAAAAAATAGGATGATACCATTTTGAAACTTTTATTTGGTGGTTGCTTCACAAAACACCCCATTTTTAGCACTCAGAAAATGGAAATGGCTTTTTGGTGCGACAAAAAGGAAAACATCCTCCTGCAACATTGTTTGCCATCCCATAATACACATGCATGCACAATATAGACACATTTTCGCAAGCTATGCCGTGATATTAGCCATAACATTTGGTCATTTGACCTGAATGTCAGGAAACATCGATTAAGATAAGTCATTCTTTGAAGGTTTTTTGGAGACATCATCAATATACCAAGTTTGATATTTTTCCTTGCAACTATGTCATATAATATGACACCTCGTGAAGGTTTTGCATTATTTCGATCATTTTTGAATTTTTTATGTCGTTTCAAACTATCATCAAACTTTCTAAACGGCGGGAATGAAGATTCTTAGCTCGGGACTGAGTCTCACTAAACTTGTAGTGGAACTTCGATGAAACAGCATATTAAGAACTTAAAAATGATTTTTCTAAAAAATCATGAGCATCAGATCATGTACATGTAGTTTAAATCTGACTCACTTCCTACCGATTCATCAGGAATTTGTGTGTTTTCACAAGGTGTGGACGGAAAGGTTTAAGATACCTCGGTGGGACATTGTCCATGCAAGGTGGTCTAGAATTTTCAAAAAATGGTTTGGTACAATTTTGAAACTTTAATTTGATGGTTGCTTCACAAAACACCCCATTTTTTACACTCATAAAATAAAAAATTGAGTTTTGGTGCTATGAATGTGTTAACATTGTTCGCCATCCCATGATGCACATGTGTGCACAATATGGGCATATTATCGCAAACTATGCCGCGATTCTGGCCATAACATTGGTTATTTGACCTGAAATGCAGGAAACCTCGATTGATATAGGTCATTTTGTGAATTTTTTTATACACAATCAATATACCAAGTTTTATATTTTTCCTTACAACTATGTCACATAATATGACACCACACTAAGGTTTTGCATTATTTTGATCATTTTTGAATTTTTTATGCTCGTTTGAAATTATCGTCAAACTTTCTAAAATGACAGGTATGAAGATTCTTAGCCCGGGCCCGAGTCTCACTAAACTTGCAGTGGATCTCTTATTAAATAGCATAATGTGAACCTAAAAATTATTTTTACAAAAAATCATGAGCATCCGATCATATACCTGTAGTTCAAATCTGACTCACTTCCTACCGATTCGTCAGGAATTTGTTTTTTACGAGGGATGGGCGAAAAGGTTTAAGATACCCTGGTTGAGACATTGTCTATACAAGGTGGTCTAGTATTTTTGAACAAATGGGGTGGTACCATTTGTAAACTTTAATTTGGTGGTTGCTTCACAAAACACCCTGTTTTGGGTACTTAGAAAATAGAAGATGGCTTTTTGGTGCGACGAAAAGGAAAACTTCCTCCTGCAATATTGTTTGCCATCCCATGATGCACATGCATGCACAATATAGGCATATTTTCGCAAACTATATCGTGATTCTAGCTATAACATTGGTCATTTGAACATGAAAGCTAGAAAACCTCGATTGAGATAGGTTATTTTGTGAAGTTTTTTTGAGACACAATCAATATACCAAGTTTGATATTTTTTCTTGCAACTATGTAACATAGTATAACACCACGCGAAGGTTTTGCATTGTTTTGATCGTTTTTGAATTTTTTCATGCCCATTTTAAATTATCGTCAAACTTTCTAAAACGACGGGCATAAAGATTCTTAGCTCGAGACCGAGCCTTACTAAACTTGCAGTAGATCTCTAATGAAATAGCATATTGCGAACCTAAAAATAATTTTTCCAATAAATTATGAGCATCAGATCATGTACATGTAATTCAAATCTTACTCACTTCCTACCGATTCGTCAGAAACTTGTCTTTTTCACGAGGGATGGACGGAAAGGTTTAAGATAGCCCGGTTGAGACATTCTACATGCAAGGTGATCTAATATTTTTGAAAAATGGGGTGGTACTATTTTTAAACTTTAATTTGGTGGTTGCTTCACAAAACACCCCGTTTTTGGCTCTCGGAAAATGAAAATATGTTATATAAAAATATTTGTAATGTTTTATATCTTTTCCAATAAAAATATGTAATATTTAAGTTTAAATAGATCGATTTTATTTTTTTTGCAAATTTTTGATATATTATATGTATTTTTCTAAATTAAAATGATTTAGTTATGATTTTTTTAAGATTAACGTGGCAAAAAGAAAAAATACCTAGGCTGACGGCTAAACCGTCGGCGTAGACTTGACGCTGTTACAACTAATCTCCTACGCCGATGGCCTGGTCTACGCCGATGACCGTATTGCCTGACTGCCGAGCCCGTCCACCTTCGCCGACGGTCCCGATCCTTTGCCATCGGCGTAGAAATAGGCCATCGGCATATGACTTTATTCACGTAGTGTTAGCACCATCGTTCAGTTCAACAAGGTTGTAGTACAGCATTTCGAATGTACATGTACCTAGGAGTTGGGAGTGTACGAAGGAAAGATCCAGAATTTAACAACTCGAGATAGTCAAACTGGATCTAATCGTATCGTTCTCTGGTTTGCAGTGACACCAAAACGACTTGATTATGCATGCACGGTCGAAGAGGAAATGAACAGGTTGTTGGAGACCGGTGCCATACTACTCAACCGTGATTCCCAAGTGGCTCGTCTAATTTAAGAAGGTAAAACTAGTTTAGTTTAGTTTAGTAGCGACGCACTGTTATAGCTAGGGCGATCGAATCGACTGGTGGAACGATGGCTACTCACATTGTTTTGTCTCTAACGCCACCGGCCGTGGCTTGGTCGGCGAATCATATAGACCTATAAAATGTTGCTGTTTGTGCACGTTCGGCCGGCTTAGAAATCTAGCAAAGAACATAGGCATGTGCAGCAGGTACTCATAAGACTGTCCGTTGTGGTAATGTATAATGTGTGTCGCCAGATCACTTGGTTTTGGAGGTATCGGCCGAACGAAAAAGGGGAAGTGAAGGCATATGGCCATTTTTTCTCTGAGGCAGCATTTCCTAGAGGTAATAATGAAGTTACAATCAAACGGATCATTATTATGGTTTAGGACCGCACTTGATCCGTCTATGGCCGTGATCAGCTTGGGGAGGTTAAGGTCAGTTTTTTTGTTTTGTTTTCGCGAATCAAGGTTCGGGTCAGAGTATGGAGCACACATAGACGCAAGAAGTGGAGACATCGTTGCCTTGACAGGTTCAGGTCAGTGAATGGAGTACTTCTTTTTAGACAGTGCTACGCGTTTTCCGGGGATAAAAACTTCTGTTCCCCGGATCCTCTTGCTGACACGTGTCCACCCAAATCCTGCTTTTGCTACACTCAGACCCGCCTTTGCTACATATGCCCCGCTTTTGCTACATTGTAGCAAAAAACGGTTCAACATAAAAATAAAAAAACATAATAGATCTCGCCGGAGAGTTCGCCAGAGACCTCGCCGCGACCGTGTAGCAAAAAAAAGTACTAATGTAGCAAAACCGACTTCGCCGGAGACTCGCCGGAGCCTTTCGCCAGAGACTTTCGCCAGATACTGCGTAGCGAAAAAATTGCGCTTTTGTAGCTAAATCAAAAAACGGATGTAGCAAGATGATTATGCTGATGTAGCATAACAGTATGTACCAAAAAAAAATCATATGATAGCAAATCCGACCTTATCGGACACATTATAGCAAACCCCCAGATACGCTTGTAGCACCATCTTCGGTCGCACGTAGCAACGCCGCCAACCCCATGTAGCAAACCTCAACGTCGTAGGTAGCAACAACGGTGGCAGTAGGTAGCAGCACCGCCAACCCCATGTAGCAAACCTCGATGCCGTAGGTAGCATGGTCGGTGGCGGTAGGTAGCAGCCTTCGTGGCCTCCGGTAGCAATACAGGTGGTGTTCGTGTAGCTCTAGGTAGATGCATCAGTCGGCGCTCCGGCAAGGGGTAGGAAGGCGGCGAGACGCAGCTCTGGAGAGGGCACGAAGACGGCGCTCCGGCGAGGCGCAGCTCCGACGAGGGGCAGTGAGTCGTAGCTAAGGGTTGAGACCGGGTGTACGCGGTGGCGCACGTGGCGGCGCGCGGCTGCAGGGCTCAAGGAGAAAGTCGTGGAACCGCCCACGACCAGCGAGGAGGCGAGCCTGCGGGGATCCGTTGGGGAAGCGCGGAGGCGCGAGCTACAGGTGGTGGGCGGCGGCGTGACCTTCAGGCGGGCAGCGCCGCGTGAGATGGAAGACGGGCGGCGAGCAAGCTGTGCGCGTGGAGGCATGCTGTACGGAGAAGAAAAGCAACAGAAGCAAGCGGAAGAAAAAACGTGTTTTACATAGAAGATAAGATTCGGTGGGCCATACGCACGCAGCGCGTCGATCGATCCGGGGGATTCAATCCCCCGGGAGAATCCTATCATTTCCCTTCTTTTTAGCAAATATACAAGTATTTTTCTCAGGTTTTTTTTATTTGAGAAATAAGTATTTTTCTCTGGTGCAAATGCAGGTATCCAAAGCTGCTAGGCCCTCTTGTAGATCAGGCCCAAGTGGCCAATTTTGTCGAGCAGGCAGAGTATATTTTGGGCTAGGCCTAACAGATCATTAGGCCGGTCATCCGAGATCCGACGAGCCGAGCTCATACATACATCGCTCATGGACAGGCAGGTCAAAGTCCGCTTACTACGCCATTGCCACGTTGCACATTCGGCGCTATGATGCACGGAGTAAAATGGTCTGAACTCGAAACTGCCCCGGAATCATAAACGGTAGTACATAAAGGAACCGATACGGTATCAGATCGATACTGTATCCTTTCTTCTCCCTCTTTCTTATAAGGACATCGAGGCCTTTCCGTGAAGAACAAAAAAAGTACACCTGGGTCGTTTCTATCAAACCCTAATGATGTTCCTCACATCTATCCTGGTGAAGGCCTTGGAGAAATTAGTAACCTACGCCGGCAGCGGCAGGGACAGGTTCAGCGAGCTGCCCGATGACCTTCTCCTCAACATCCTCGAGAGAGTAGGCACGGTCGACGCCGTCAGAGCCTGCGTCCTCTCCAACCACCTGCTCAAGCTCCCCGCCATGTTCTCCAAGATCGACATCGACGTCCGCCACGTAGATCTCGAGTGCCACGACCGCGACGTGGTCCGAGCCAACCGCGTCGTGGCCGAACTGACTCACAAGATCCTCGCCACGAGGCCTCCCCAGCTCACCATCCACGAGCTAAACCTCACGTTCGTGCTTCGACGCGACGACCATTGCCTATCCATCGGCAGATCCGTCGCCCACGCCATGGCGACACGCAAGCTAGAAACCGTCCACTTCAGGATTTTGACCGAGAAGAATAATATCGTCCGCTTCTTCGGGAAGCAATTCGACGCTTTCGTTGCCTCATGTCAGGATGCGTTTGCTGGCCTCACACGACTCAGCCTACAGAACCTGAGGTTCCGTCGTGAGTACGACCTACCCAACATCCTCGCCACCTGCAACAGGTTGGAGTACCTGAGTCTCTTTGGCTGCGGCGTGGGGATCCGGTCGGTGCTGATAATTCAACACGATCGACTCGTTGAGCTCAAGGTCGTAGGCGGGTTCTATGGAACTCTGGAGCTCAGCAGTCTGCCCAAGCTACAACGGATGACCTGTCAGTACTACTGGCAGTATAATGAAAATCCTCTAGTTCTTGGTTACCTCCCACAACTTTCCAAGCTAAGCCTTATTCTACGTGTTATTGCAAACACTACTATTCGGCTAAGCCAGCTGCTTTCTAGCGTGTCCTCCACGTGTGAGCTGCTTCTGGATTTTGAAAGTGAAAAGGTACTACTCCAATCATCTATCATGTCCTCTGTGTGGCTTGATAATTTATTTCTTTTTACAAATTTGCCCCTAGTTGTTAATTTTCCTCTTTAATATGTGCCAGATCTGGGTGCAACCAGAGAGCCCGATAGTGCTCGCACCTATGCTCCGCAAACTACGGGTTGTGAATCTTGATAATCTTCGCGAGGGATGTGACATCACGTGGACAATCTTCATCCTTGAAGCAGCGCCATCTTTAGAAGAGTTATGCATCACAGTATGGGATCATGGGTGCCTAGCCATGCCCTACCAGGCCAAAACCAAGAAAAAGCATGTAGAGTGGAAGCCATGTGATGATGATTTCAAGCATGAAAATCTAGCTAAGCTCGCCATTTTCGGCTTTCAGCCCGATAACAACTTCATGGGATATGTCACGCGTGTCATGAAATCCGCGGTGAGGATCGAGGAGGTATCACTGCACGACAGGAAGGTGTGTGAGCTTTGTGTTCAAAATGGTGTCAAAGTTTGCCCGTCAAGGTATCCTCGAACCTACGAGGAGAAGGAATCATGTATTGAGAAGATTATGGAGAAGGTGGTGATGGGTTCTCCTACTGTGATTCACTTCCGCTCCTAGTTTGAAAATTTCGATTCATGGTATCGTTATGATCCACTATTAACATCGGTCTATATACGTGGAATGTGTTTATTGCCCGTGTTCATATGTAATGTGTTTTGTAACCCGTCGTGCACATATATAAAAAGATCAAGGGTGTAGACAATTGACGCACTGAAAACCGTAAATTTGACTTGCTATCAGAGCCGACTCGTGATCCTTCCTGCCGAGCCCACGCGAGTTATCCTTTGCACCGCGTCGCCACGTGCTCCGCTCCGTGCCGCCACGATGACTTCCTCCACCCTTCAGATCACACAATCAACCGGAGTGCTCATCTCCTCCTCAGCTGCAACCTTCTTGTTACACATATCCTTCATTACACTGCCCCAGTAACGTTTCAGCCAAAGCAAATTTTTGAGATGGATTGGTAGAAGCAAAGCTTACCTTTACAGTAACTCTGCCGAGATACATGGTGTCACGTACTCGGGTTTGAGGGGAAATGTCGACTTAACAAAATAAATTAATTTAAAGGAGAACCAAGGACGGATTCAGACACCGTTCCTTGAAATAAGCTTTCGTCATGCTTTATAAATAAAGCTACGATGGCCGAGCTGGATGCAAGGTGGTAAGGAGAACCAAGCCGGTGGCGTTTGAGGCAAACAACGAGCGGTAGCCATTACAATCGACCGATCACCCTAGTACCTATCGGTGTGTGTCTATTTACGAATTCTACCTCCTTAAATTAGACCGGTCACTTGACACGGCTGAGTACGATATCATTATAATCAACCCACTC
The DNA here is from genome assembly GCA_030063025.1 of Avena longiglumis. Taxonomy (NCBI): domain Eukaryota; kingdom Viridiplantae; phylum Streptophyta; class Magnoliopsida; order Poales; family Poaceae; genus Avena; species Avena longiglumis. Next base: position 556,967,630 of record CP125975.1, read on the forward strand.
AACCCGGTTCTATAGCAACAGTTTTACTGCCAAGTGCTCTAAAACGTTTACGAATCATTCTCTGCATTATTCAATATAATACAATCTTTGCTGTGCCAAGTGTGTGATCAGTGTCCTCTCACAGTACGTGTAGTATGCCCACCACGAGTTCTGTACATATATGTCCACACACACACACTAATTGTATTTCCAACATAACTTAAAATAGTTAAAAGCAGATAAAAATGTAAAAAAGATTAGTAGAAAATTGTTGGAGAGCAATAAAAATATAGTACTTACAAAATGGAAATAAATATAAATAGTATAATTAAAAGTTTTTAAAAACAAATTAAAATATGCGTTTTTACTTAGTTTATTTGCCAATGCCCAACCAAAATCAATCAGTATAAATGTATAAGAATACTTTTAGACAATGTTGCCTTATAAACTCTATTAAATAAGTTAAATTTTTAAAAACTAATGTATTGTTCGCACATTGTTATGAGATTTTTGTGACTATTGATGATGTCTGTGAATTATGTTTTTGAACACGTTGTTTTGGCATTATAATTGAAGTTTTTGAATGTATTTATAAAAGTCAATTATAGTCGACCCTGAGTTGCATCGACCGCTTACGATTGGACCTCTGGTGATTCTTGGGCAGTTATAATGCTACATTGTCATGGTGTGGTCGTTGTTAAGGTTGTTGGAAATGTTAGATGTATATTTGTATATTGTATGTCCCCACTTGTAGGGGGTTTCCTGCATATTTCCACCTGTACATGTATTATATATCGTGGCCTTTGGCCCCCGAGGAATACAAGTTGCATATTCCTGACATGGTATCAGAGCTAGGTTAGCCTCCTCCTACTCGCAACTTCGTCGCTGCAGCCGCCACCGTCCCTGTCGCCGACGGCCTTGCCGTCGTCGCCTGTCCACGCTTAGTTTCTGGCCGTCTGCCGTCGTCGCATGTTCCGTCTCACGATCTAGATCCGATCCAGATTCGGTTCTCGGTCTACAGATCGATCTCGACCAGATCTTCTTGTCCACAGGGAGTCCACGCCAGGGGCCTCCCGGTATCCGGACCGCCCACTCCCACGCCGCTTCCACGCTGGATCGAATCGCTCTCGCCCGCACTGTCACCCCATCGAGTTGCTGGCCCGCTGCATCCCGTCCCGTCAACCCCGCTGCCCGTCTGCCTCGGCCTCGAGACAGTCCCGCCAGGACGCCAGGACGCCACCTCGCGTGCGTGCCGCCCGAGCTGCTGGCCCGTCACATCCTCCCGCTGCCTCCCGCCCGAGCTACTGGCCAGCTCGTGCCGCCTCTCGCCCGAGCTGCTGGCCGCCGGCGGGCCCCGTCTCAGCCGCCTTCTCTTCCGGTCTCGATTTCCTTTGGAATAGGTTTGCACCGCCCCGATCTACCTTGTTCCAGTGCTCAGATCACCGGTGGTGCCCTGTTCTAGGCGGAATTGGCCGGAGATTGCTGGTTTGCAAGCGTTGACTTCTGAAATGGATCGTATGGGCACCTAGAGGGGGGGGGGGTGAATAGGTGCTAACCAATTTTTAGTACTTTTTCAATTTTAGGCTTGACACAAAGTAAATTCTCTAGATATGTAACTACGAGAATTCCCCTATATGCAACCCTAGCTACTAAGCACGTAAATAGAGGAGCGAAGGAACCTTAGTGGAGCACGCGGAGACACAGGGATTTGTTTTACCACAGTTCCTTCCTTGTTAAGGGAAGTACATCTGCGTTGGAGGGGTGGGCGGTTCTAAGACCAGCACGCCACAATAGGCCTCACCCTATTCTCCGATGGGTCTCGCCACAAGAGGCCTGATCCACCTTCTCCACTATTGGAACCCTTCGAGGCGGGAACCGGTGCCTTTTACAACGCTACCGGGGCACACACCCACAACTGAATTGGGGGCTCCCGAGATGACAACAAGCTGTCACAAGAACAAGGTTTATCAATATAAACAAAACAAAGATCTAGGTATTTGCAAGAAATACTAGATCGGTTATTCTCCAAATGAATGGAGAGGAGATGAAGCGCTTGATTGCTGATGATGAAGATTGAGTTCTCCTCCTTTGATTCCCCAATAGACGGGGCCTTTGGGTGGATCTAGGTGGAGCTCTCTTGGATGAGGGTTGTAGATTAGATCTTGACTTTTTCGAATGAACCAAGAGATCTGGCGGGAGGGGGAAGGCTGGCTTAAATACCCCCTGCCCAGATCTGGCTGTTGAACAACTTTGGGGGCGGATTATCCGCCCCCCACTTGGGGCGGATTATCCGCCCCCTCGGAAAACTCCGCCCGAAGGGCGGATATTCCGGGAGAAAATCCGCCCCCTCTCTAGGGCTTGTGCCTTGGTCATGAGCAAGAGGGGCGGATTATCCGGCAGGGCCAGAAAATCCGGTTGAACCTCCGCCCCCCTTCTGGGGCTTGCGCCTATTTGGGAATAGGGAGGGACGGATTATCCACCCCCCCAAATGCAGAATCATTTTCCTTTGATCCCTAGAGAGAGTCGCAACACTTCAACACACATTAAATAATCCTTGATATTGTTATCTAACACACAAAACACTAGGGGTTATAAAATGTTCTTTCAATCTCCCCCTTTTTGGTGTTAGATGACAATACTAGGATTTGCAATGGAACCGGCTAACGCCACATTAAAAATGAAAGACGCTCCCCCTAGATGTGTGCATATTTAGAATTTGCATTTGAATACAAATACACACACTAGAGAGAACGCAACTTTCATAGCAAAGATAATTGAAACAAGGTGGGTTGGGAAACAAGGTCATACAACCGGGATGTGATTATAGCCAAAGGAAATAAAGAGATTGATAGCCTCCAAGCACATCCCAACAATATTGATGCATACATAAGATAATCCCATGACTCCATATGCCATCAAATAGGCTCCATAGATAAATCCAGAATTCCATGAGATGCACAATATAATTCCGGAATTCCAGAATACCAAGCATGCAGAGTAAAGCACGACATGGTCTTACATAACCAAACACAAATAGCAAATAAGTTCACGCTAAAAAGGCACAAGCAAGCAAATAAAACGACTGAAAGACAGGTGCTTGCGCCTGACCCTTGCAAATCCACGAGACCTAATAGAACTACTTCTCCCCCTTTGGCATCGAAACGCCAAAAAGGAAGAAGAGCAATGCTAACGCCCCTGAAGATCACTCCTCCTCATCCTCGTCGTAGTCATTCCTGTCCCCTTTCTCTTCATCATACTCATCATCATCGTCATCAGCTAGAGGAGTGGGTTCCCTCGGTGGTGGAGGAAAGAGGCAAATCTCGAGCTCGCCGTAGTTGATCCCTGAAGTGTTCCACTGAGCATACGGTTCCAGAGCAGTGGGAGGAGGTGGATGGCCAGTGGCACCTGAGACATGGTGAAGAATAAGCTGCTGAGTGTGATCCCTCTCATGATCCCTGCGGTACGCCTCATATTGGCCCTTGTGCGTGTCAATGCCCATGCAAAGGATGTGCCGCTGGAACCAAGTGAGCTGTTTAACCTCGCGTGCCATTGGGGACACTGCGGAACGACGACCACTAGCCCGTGCATCACGCATGAAGAACTCAGGGGCAGTGGAAGGGTGATGGGTCTTCTGAGCCTTGTTGTAGATTTTCTTGGGCTTGTGAACTCCATCCAAAGCAGTACCAAAGTCCTCATGGGGAAACATATGCTTGATGAGCATCATACTGAACGGAGCATAAGGAATAGAGAGCCTGTTGATCATTGCATCTGTCATCTCATGATATATGTAGTCCATGACATCCAGTTTGTAACCTATAGCTGAACCAGATTTGGTGGCACACTCGTGAGCAAAAGCAAGGAGAGGGACCAAATGGCCACGGATCTTGTCATTGTTGCCACCAATCAGAGAAATGCAATCCCTAAATATGCCAACAAGGGAGGCATACAAGGGAGAGAGAGACCAGCGAAAGTACCAACAACACCATCAGGAGTAAGGCAAGGAGCAAGCACAATATCCTTGGATGGCTTCAGTGGAGAAATGATACGATGGCCAGAAGGGGTGTCACGGCCATGGAAGGCATAACCAAGAACCTGCCCAAAAATGCGGAAGTCTGACTGAATCATTGTGGTCCCGGTCATCCACTTCATAGTACGACGCTCATCACCGCAAATCACAAGTGTCGAGAAAAACTGCCGCACCACAGAGGAATCATAGTTGCATTGGATAGTCATAAGGTGGTGAAGCCCCATCTTGTTGGTCACATCTAATGCCTCAAGGAGCCTTGCCTTGGATTGAGCCTTAGTCAAATTGATGGGATGCATAAGGCGAAGCTTGAGGGTAGCATATACATCATCATGAATAGCCCGAAAGTGGGCATTCCAAAACATAGAGTCCTCGGGGGAACCATCACTGTCAGCCTCATCATAGTAAACAGTCTGGCGAATAGAGGCATACTGAAGACTGTCCATAGACTTGTAATTGGGCCGGGACTGTTTGCCCTTGCGATATGCGGTCCTCTTTGTTTTCTTTCCTGCCTCTGCCATCCGTTCAGCCTCTCTTGCGGCTCTGCTGACCTCGGTTTCGACAATTAACTTCCCTTCTGCAGTGGGCTTGAGATAACGGGCATGGGAACGACGAGAGAAGGTCTTGGTCGTCTTGGAACCACGTGTGAAAAGCATGAGAGGGATAGCATGGAGATAAGCACACACACAAGTCTAGGAGAAACAATAGAAAGAGTAGAAAAAGAATCCATAAGTGAATGAGGTGCATTGCAGGAGTCAGGACCAAACCTGACCAGAAGTGAATCTCCAGGCCGGATTATCCGGCTCTGGCAGGGGCGGATAATCCGCCCCCCGCGGAAAATTTCTGGAATGGCCCAGATCTACCATGGCAAAAAAGATCGGTCACTAGGGTTGCAATACTACTTATTCTGGCAAGTAAGGAAGAACACCAAGAATCTTCTACAACGAGATTTCCACCAAACAAAATGCATCCCATACAAAAGGAGAGAGATGAGGGAGTTACCCTCACTCATTGGAGGAAAATTGCGGAGGAGAAGATACCCGGAGGCGAGGTGAAGAAGATCCGGGGAGGGCCCGGAGAATCCGGTGGTCAAATCGACTCCGGGAGGGGCGAATGCTCCAGCGACGGCTGGGGGCTGAGGTAGGGTTGGGGGAGGGCTGGATGCTCTGTTTGAGCCTGGCCTCCCCGACCCAGCCTTTAAAGGGCAGATTTCGCCCGGGCAGGATAATCCGCCCCGCACTTAGGGCGGATAGTCCCCTCCAAATTCTCAAGTCTGATTCAGGCAGTGCAACCTTGTAAAATCCCTCGCTGGTGTATAGAGGACTTGTGTGCAAGAATATATGGTTCAAGGAGGGAAAGAAGTCTTGGGTTTAGAGCAACAAACTGAGATGGTACTACACACCCAAATTTGCAAGAATCAAATCAAACAAAAACCAAAGTTGAGTGTGTTTTCCATAAGAACAAGAAATATGCAAGAAAATCCAAAGTGAGCCATTAGAAACCAACTCTTCTCAAGGAAGAGGGCGGTGGCCGAAGCCACCATGTTGGAGCGCATGGCATGACACCGCGAAGATGTATCTTGAGTTCAAAACCAATGCTCATCGATGACCCACATATCACAAAATGATATTAAGGGAAATGATTTTTCTTGCTTTCAGCATTATGGGGGAGGGTTAGCCCAATCAATTAGGACCACACTCCCCCTATGTCTATGCCCGCATCTAAACCAAATACATGAATAAGAGCAAGTGAGTGTGCAAGGGTAGTCAAGCCAAGATCCTTGAATCTATTATATTTAGCTCATTCCTCAAATAACAAAATCTTGCTTCATCAAGGGGCTTCATGAAAGTATCAGCAAGTTGGTTCTTCGTGCTCACAAAGGATAGGGCAATATCGCCACGAGCAACATGATCCCGAATGAAATGGTTGCGAATCTCAATATGTTTTGTTCTTGTATGTTGCACGGGATTATAAGCAATTTTGATAGCACTTTCATTGTCACATAATAGAGGCACTTTGTTACAATTGACATCGTATTCCTTTAAAGTTTGCCTCATCCATAATAACTGTTTACAAGCACTTGCAGCAGCAACATATTCAGCTTCGGCGGTTGAGAGTGAAATACAATTCCGTTTCTTTGAAGACCAACACACTAGAGACCTGCCCAAGAATTGACAAGCACCAGAAGTTGATTTTCTATCATCTTTGTCACCAGCCCAATCTGAATCAGTGTAACCACATAGAGAGAAACTTGAACCCTTGGGATACCATAACCCAAAATTCGGGGAATGAACCAAATATCTGAAGATTCGTTTGACCGCCACTAAGTGGATTTCTTTAGGAGCGGCTTGGTACCTTGCACACACTCCTACACTTAACAAGATATCGGGCCTAGATGCGCAAAGGTAAAGGAGATAGTCGATCATGGATCGGTATACCTTTTGGTGTATGTCTTTACTCTTGGGATTGAGCTCAAGATGACACTTTGTTTGCATTGGAGTAGCAACGCCATTGAGGTCCGTCATCTTGAACCTTTTGAGCATGTCTTAGATGTACTTAGCTTGATTAATAAAGGTTCCCTCTCTAAGTTGTTTGATCTCGAATCCAAGAAAGAACCTCAAGTCACCCATCATTGACATCTCAAACCTGTCAGTCATAAGCTTTGAAAATTCATCGTTAAAAGCTTGGTTAGTAGAGCCAAAAATAATGTCATCTATATAAAGTTGGCATACAAAAAGCTCCCCATTAACCTTATTAGTAAAAAGAGTGGGATCGATTTGCCCAACTTAGAATCCACAGTCTAACAAAAGCTCTTTAAGGTGCTCATACCACACACGTGGGGCTTGTTTAAGGTCATAGAGTGCCTTATCGAGTTTGTAGACATGGTTCAAAAATTTGGGGCTTGTTTAAGGCCATAGACCGCCTTATCGAGTTTGTAGACATGGTTCAGAAATTTGGGGTCCTCAAAACCTGGGGTCTGCTTGACGTATACTAACTCATGTAGAGGACCATTAAGAAACGCACTCTTAACATCCATTTGCTGTAATTTAAAATTATGATGGGCTGCATAGGCAAGAAGGATACGGATGGACTCAAGACGAGCCACAGGAGCATAAGTCTCCCCAAAATCAATTCCTTCCACTTGAGAGAATCCTTGAGCCACGAGTCTTGCTTTATTCCTCACAACAATGCCATTTTCATCTTGTTTGTTCTTGAAGATACACTTGGTGCCGATAACATTGCGGCAATCCTTGGGTTTCTGTACGAGCTTCCAAACTTTGTTGCGTTCGAAGTTATTTAGTTCTTCATGCATTGCAACAACCCAATCAGGATCTTCAAGAGCATCAAAGACTTTCTTCGGTTCAACCATGGAAATGTGAGCTTGATGATCACAGAAGCTTGCAAGTTCTATTCTAGTAGACACCCTTCTTCGTAGATCACCAACAACCTTGTCAAGAGTGTGACCCCTTAGTTCAAGGTTCCGATCAACACGAGCCTTGCGACGAGCCTCAATGTCCTTATTGTTTCTAGAAGGAGTTGATTCAATAGTTGTATCCTTGTCTTGACCACTGTCTTGCCCTTGATCTTGATCTGAGTTAACAACAGGAGCTTGCTGCAGAATTTGTTCTTCAGGGCCGGATAATACGCCCCTTGGAGGGGCCGGACTATCCGGCCTAGGAGATGAGGTACCAGTTCCTTCTTCCTGAGAATGCCTGACAGAACTGGCAAATCCAAAAGCCGGATAATCCGCCCTCGGGGGCCGAAGAATCCGGCCTGGGAACTTCTTGGTTGTTGTCTTCTTCTTCGGATCCCCTGGAACAAGTTGGAGTGCCAGGGGCGGATTGTCCGCCCCTTGGAGGGGGCGGATAGTCCGTCCTGGGACTACCATCTTGTCTAGGAGACTGATGATCTTCAGCAGGTTGCGGTGTCGGTGCAGAGTTTTCTCCAACAGTAGGAGCTTGTTGATCTTGTGTAGATGAGGGCTCCACTTGAGTGGATCATTGTCCTTCCTGATCTGCCACAAGGGGTTCCTCAATGGGGCGGAAAAATCCCACGCCCATTCTTCTTATGGCATCTTGGGGTATTTCAACATCTGCATCACAAACATCAACTTTCCCTACAAAGGAGCCGTTATTTTCATCGAACTCCACACTACAAGATTCTACAACAATCCCAGTGAGCTTGTTGTAGACTCTATAAGTGCAGGATTCGACACCGTAACCAAAAAAAATACCTTCTAAAGCCTTGGACTCAAATTTATACAAGCGGACACCTTTAATAAGAAAGAAACACTTACACCCGAATACCCTGAAGTATGAGATGTTGGGCTTGTTACCGGTAAGTATTTCATATGGAGTCTTCTCCAAAATCTTTCGGAGGTAGATCCGGTTTGATGAGTGACAAGCAGTGGATATGGCTTTAGCCCAAAAATTGTAAGGAGACTTGAATTCAGCCAACATTGATCTTGCCATATCCATCAAAGTCCGGTTCTTCCTCTCGGCTACACCAATTTGTTGAGGGGTGTACGCAGCGGAATATTGATGTCTAATCCCCTCTTTGCTTAGAAACTCATTCAAAGTGTAGTTCTTGAATTCGGATCCGTTGTCACTTCTTATTGCCAAGATAGGAACATTGTGTTAACGTTGAACTTCATTGGCAAAGTCAATGACTGTTTGTTGAGTCTCACTCTTTAGCTTGAAGAAATAGACCCATGTATATCTTGAGTAATCATCGACAATGACCAAACAATATTTCTTCACACCAAGACTTGCATGAGAAGGAGGACCAAATAAATCCACGTGAAGTAATTCCAAGATCCTCTTTGAAGACACAATAGTCTTCCTCTTGTGGGGAGAGTCATGCATTTTGCCTTCAACACAAGCCCTGCAAACACGATCTTTGGCAAAGGAGACATTGTCTTTTAGTCCAAGGATGTGGCCACCCTTGTGGAGACTTTGCAAAGTTCTCATGTTGACATAGGCTAAACGGCGATGCCATAACCAGCCCACGTCGGCCTTTCCGAATTGACACATCGGACCTGAAGTGGTTTTCTCCGGAAAGTCCACCACATACAGGTCATTTTTGACGTACCCAACGAAAGCGACCTTTAGAGACTTGCTCCACAAGAGTACCACCAAATCATCATCGATAAAAATAGCAAAACCCATCTTGCCAAGGGCACGAATAGAAAGAAGGTTGTAACCGAGGGTCTCAACAAGCATGACGTCCACGAGAGAAATATCGTGGGCAACCACAACCTTGCCAGGTCCCAATACCTGAGATTTAGACTTATCATCACAGGAGACTGTAATATTATCATGATTTGGTCGCATCTCCGTGATGATCTCCTTGCTTCCGGTCATATGACTAGTGCATCCACTATCCAGCACCCATTTCAACCCACTGGAAGCATAGCCCTGCAAGAGAATTGCTTCTTGGTTTTAGGTACCCATTTTTCAATGGGTCCTTTCATGTTAGTAACAAGGGTCTTTGGAACCCAAATAGACCAAGCAATATATTCATCAAAGGGAACGACATAATAAGCATAAACATCGCCATAATCATCACAAAAGAGTTCATAATTTGGATTGTGAGACCCTGCAAAACCAATATTGTTAGTCTTGTCTTTTGTGACATTCTTCTCAGCGGTGCTTGTATTTGATTGCACATTCTTGGTCTTGTTCTTCTTGCTTTTCTTTTTCTTGGACTTGGGGACATACCCAAGTCCCTCTTTATCATGATTTGACCTTTGCTTGCCAAGAACTTCATCAAGAACACCCTTATCCTTGGGAGTGATGTCCTTGACCACTTCTTTTTCCACACTAGAATTTTCCTTGTGACTATATGTTGAATTGGATGAGCTAGGGACATCATACTTGGCCAATCGAATTTGGAGCTGATCATGTGAATCATTGAGGATGGAGAAATCGTTTTTCAACACCTTGTGAGCGTTGTCAAGTTTCTCCAATTCCTTGGAGAGTCTATCATGAGCAGCCCCAAAGTCAATCTTTTCCTTCTTTAACTTCTTTGCTTTGGTGACTGCATTGTCACGTTCCTTAACAAGTTTAGCCACTATTTCTTCATGTGACTCCTCAATGGACTCAAGCCTCTCTTCAAGAGAGACTCGAGCTTCTTCTTCTTCTTCAAGAGCATTTTTTAAGGATGCAATTTCCATTGCATCCTCCCTTTCAATTCTTCCCTTTTCTTCGAGGAGAGCTTCGTTTTGGGCCAGCTGATCCATAAGATCTTCAAAACGTATTTTGTGCTCACCTTGCAAGTTAGTGTAGAAGTAATCCAAAGCAATAATCTCTTCTTTAACCTTAAGACTAGTAGGATCATCCATGTCAATCATAGCCTTAGGAAAAGAAGAGTTAGAAGTAGTTACCTCGGAGCTTCTTGCCATGAGACAAGTAGCATGCTTGTTGATGATGTATTCGTTCGGAGAGTCGAAAAGAGATGTTGATGTAGATGTGGTGGCTATAGTATCCACCTATTGAGAGCTATCGTCCTCGTCCTCATCTTCACTTCCCGAAGAATATTCTTCTTGAGCCACTAGAACAATCTTTGGTTGCTTCTTGAAGGGAGCATTCTTCTTTACAAACTGTTTCTTGCGTGGAGCCTTTGACTTGTCTTTGAAAATAAGTCTTCCTCCATTATGTTCCCTACTTTGATATGGACACTCAGCTACAAAGTGCAGCTGGTCACCACAGTTGAAACATGTTCTCAGCTTGGGACCATTTTCCTTTCTTCCATAGGCTCCACTCTTGCATTCTAGTTTAGCTTTAGCCTTGGCTGGATCTTTCCAAAAGTTTCTAGCATAAAGAGCCAAGTATTGTCTGTGGATCCTTTTTATATCCTCGGGACAGTCCAGACCTTCTATGGCATATTCATCATGATCAATCACACTAGTCTTCAAGGCCATGTTGACCCCCTTTTGCATCCCCATAGCCCGTGCACGGGCATCTTCGGCATTCTTGGCAGCCACTTTGAAAGCGGCCATTTCTTGCATTACCTCATTGGATGTCATGAGGTGATAGTTATTCCTACCTTGAAGACTTTTCAAATCTGTGGGCTCAAATGGCATAAGAGCACTAGCATACTTGTGCTTGATCCATGCATCATCAACATGAGCGGCACCATGGTTTCTGAAAGTTGTGGCTATTGCCTTGAGCCTCCTATACATGTCCTCGTGGTCTTCTCCATCTAACATATAGAATCCTTCAGCTTCGTTGCTCAAAGCATCATATCTATTCCTTCTCATACTTTCATTTCCGATGAAGAGCTCGGTGAGAGCATCCCAAGCTTCCTTAGCAGTACTAAGATGCTGAATATGTGGCATATCTTTGTCACCCACACCAAGCTGTATCATGTGTAGAGCTGTAGCGTTGAGTTGGCTATCGACAACTTCTCTTCTTGTGAGATTGTTGGGGTTTCCAACATGAAGACCATTTTCGATGATTTTCCACAACTCAATGGAGGAACTGCACACATGAGACTTCATTAAAAATTGCCATTGAGTAAAAGTAGATGCTGAAAGCTTGGGTGGATCACCCCTATTATGTATATGTGGGTGAGGGATAGGTGGATCAGGAGAATACACATGAGAAACCTCATTGTATCCATCCTTACCACTATCCTTTTTCGAGGAGGAGCTCTTGCTAGTGTCATCACCAACCACTTCGTTCTCTTTGGAATCGGTTTTACCCGTTTCCTTGGATTGCGGAGTGGTAGCCTTAGAGTTAGATGGAGGTGATGATGTGGATGTGGAGATACGCATTATCAATTGACGCATCTCTTCCATCTTAGCCTCCATTGAACTCACCAAGGTTGTTTCCAACGTGTTGAGATCGTTCATGGTGACTACATCCGGAGCATCACTCCCATCTACCTTGGAACCCATACTTCTCTTAGGCGGTTAAGCCCGAAATAAGAGCCGGGGCTCTCATACCAATTGAAATGGATCGTATGGGCACCTAGAGGGGGGGGGGGGTGAATAGGTGCTAACCAATTTTTAGTAATTTTTCAATTTTAGGCTTGACACAAAGTAAATTCTCTAGATATGTAACTACGAGAATTTCCCTATATGCAACCCTAGCTACTAAGCACGTAAAGAGAGGAGCGAAGGAACCTTAGTGGAGCACGCGGAGACACAAGGATTTGTTTTACCATAGTTCCTTCCTTGTTAAGGGAAGTACATCTGCGTTGGAGGGGTGGGCGGTTCTAAGACCAGCACGCCACAATAGGCCTCACCCTATTCTCCGATGGGTCTCGCCACAAGAGGCCTGATCCACCTTCTCCACTATTGGAACCCTTCGAGACGGGAACCGGTGCCTTTTACAACGCTACCGGGGCACACACCCACAACTGAATTGGGGGCTCCCGAGATGACAACAAGCTGTCACAAGAACAAGGTTTATCAATATAAACAAAACAAAGATCTAGGTATTTGCAAGAAATACTAGATCGGTGATTCTCCAAATGAATGGAGAGGAGATGAAGCGCTTGATTGCTGATGATGAAGATTGAGTTCTCCTCGTTTGATTCCCCAATGGACGGGGCCTTTGGGTGGATCTAGGTGGAGCTCTCTTGGATGAGGGTTGCAGATTAGATCTTGACTTTTTTGAATGAACCAAGAGATCTGGCAGGAGGGGAAGGCTGGCTTAAATACCCCCTGCCCAGATCTGGCCGTTGAACAACTTTGGGGGCGGATTATCCGCCCCCTGGGAAAACTCCACCCGAAGGGCGGATATTCCGGGAGAAAATCCGCCTTCTCTCTAGGGCTTGCGCCTTGGTCATGAGCAAGAGGGGCGGATTATCCGGCAGGGCCGGAAAATCCGGCCGAACCTCCGCCCCCCTTATAGGGCTTGCGCCTATTTGGGAAGCGGGAGGGGCGGATTATCCACCCCCCCAAATGCAGAATAATTTTCCTTTGATCCCTAGAGAGAGCCGCAACACTTCAACACACATTAAATAATCCTTGATATTGTTATCTAACACACAAAACACTAGGGGTTATAAAATGTTCTTTCAATCTCCCCCTTTTTGGTGTTAGATGACAATACTAGGATTTGCAATGGAACCGGCTAACGCCACATTAAAAATGAAAGACGCTCCCCCTAGATGTGTGCATATTTAGAATTTGCATTTGAATACAAATACACACACTAGAGAGAACACAACTTTCATAGCAAAGATAATTGAAACAAGGTGGGTTGGGAAACAAGGTCATACAACCGGGATGTGATTATAGCCAAAGGAAATAAAGAGATTGATAGCCTCCAAGCACATCCCAACAATATTGATGCATACATAAGATAATCCCATGACTCCATATGCCATCAAATAGGCTCCATAGATAAATCTAGAATTCCATGAGATCCACAATATAATTCCGGAATTCCAGAATACCAAGCATGTAGAGTAAAGCACGACATGGTCTTACATAACCAAACACAAATAGCAAATAAGTTCACGCTAAAAAGGCACAAGCAAACAAATAAAACGACTAAAAGACAGGTGCTTGCGCCCGACCCTTGCAAATCCACGAGACCTAATAGAACTACTTCTCCCCCTTTGGCATCGAAACGCCAAAAAGGAAGAAGAGCGATGCTAACGCCCCTGAAGATCACGCCTCCTCATCCTAGATGGTTCAAGGACGGAAAGAAGGCTTGGGTTTAGAGCAACAAACTGAGATGGTACTACACACCCAAATTTGCAAGAACCAAAACAAACAAAAACCAAAGTTGAGTGTGTTTTCCATTAGAACAAGAAATATGCAAGAAAATCCAAAGAGAGCCATTAGAAACGAACTCTTCACAAGGAAGAGGGCGGTGGCCGAAGCCACCATGTTGGAGCGCATGGCATGACACTTTGGGGGCGGATTATCCGCCCCCTGGGAAAACTCCGCCCCAAGGGCAGATATTCCGGGAGAAAATCCGCCCCCTCCCTGGGACTGGCGCCTGTGAAACTTGATGAAGATCTTGGGGGGGGGGGCATAATCCAGCCCCTCACAGGGATTATCCGCCAAGCCGAAAGTTCCAAAACTCGCCCCCTCTCTGGGGCTTGCGCCTTGGTCGTGAGCAAGAGGGGCGGACTATTCGGCCCCCCCGAGGGGCGGATTATCCGGCAGGGCCGGAAAATCCGGCTGAACCTCCGCCCCCCTTCTGGGGCTTGCGCCTATTTGGGAAGAGGGAGGGGCGGATTATCCGCCCCTGGTGGGGGCGGATTATCCGCCCCCCAAATGCAGAATCCTTTTCCTTTGATCCCTAGAGAGAGCTGCAACACTTCAACACACATTAAATAATCCTTGATATTGTTATCTAACACACAAAACACTAGGGGTTATAAAATGTTCTTTCAACTTCCAGTCAGATATAGATCTAAAAATAATAATTGAGAGAGAGATATGTCTTCTTCATCGGGTTATGTTGCGATTCCTCGCTGCCCGGTGATCTTCGATGGCGCGAATTATCCTGATTTCGTTGCCTTTATGGGTGTTCACATGCGTGGTCTCCGTCTATGGGGTGTGCTCTCCGGCGAGGTCTCCTGTCCGTCGTGCCCCCTGCTCCTATGGCTCCTCTTCCGCCGACGCCGATTGTTCTCGGTGCTGATGCTTATCAGGAGGCCAAGGATGCTGCTCAGAGTGCCGATAGTGTTGTTGCTGCTTATGACCTGAAGTTCAAGCGATTTTCTTCGATCTCGAGGCCTATCGCCACGATCGACGCCTACACTCGGTGGGTCGATGAGGATGCTTGTCTTCTTTCACTGTCCTCACCTCCAGTGTTACGCCAGTTGTGATGAGTTCATGAGTCTCCTCATCATTGCTCAGTGGGCACATCTTCGTCAGCGCTATCAACCGTCTGGGGATGCTCTTTACCTGTCCGTGGTTCGACAGGAGCATGCTCTTCAGCAGGGTGATTCCACTATTGATGAGTTCTATACTCAGAGTGCTGCTATCTAGCGTCAGCTTGATTCTCTCCGTACTACTGTTTGTGGCACATGTCTGTGCTGCCAGATCATTCGCTCGGATTTGAAGTTCCACTGCATTTATGAGTTTCCGTCTCGGCTCTGCCAGGAGTTAGAGCCCCATCGTGCTCAGTTGAATGCTCGTGGTCGTGTTCTGCTCTCTGAGGTGTTGTCTGATGTAGCATCCCAGTTGTCTAACCCCTGTAATGCTACATGTCATAATAATAAACTGGGCCACTTCCAACATATAATTGTTGCATCATCATCATATCATGCTCATGTCATCATACCACCTTGCATTTGTGCATCATATAAAACCCTTTCTTGTTTGGTTCTTATCTCATGTGCATGATTAATTGTATTTGCCTCTTGATATTGTATTTGGCTCTTGATACATTGTTAAATGCCCAAGTTGAGTTGGGGGCATCTCTCTTTTGACTCCACCACCTTATCTTTCACCACCTTATAATTCCACCATCCAATAATATGGGCTTGGCATTTTATTGACTTATTCCTAGCCATGTTGTTGGTTGGATCCACCCTTGATCTTTGCTTGGCCTTGTCCACATTTTGGAAGGAAGATGAATAGTGCCATATTAATATCCTTGTTCTCACAAGGATAATTGTGGCATTAATTATTCTGCATGGGCCATGCAATAGCCACCTTTGCCTAGCTTTTGGTTTTTGCTTGTTTTCTAAATGGATTCTTTCCTCTTTGTTTGATCTTGTTATGTGAGTATCAACCCTAGCCCTCTCCCCTCTAGCTTACCCCATGCACCCACATGTGCTAATGGGCAGGCCCAACCAGAAAACCTCCCTCTCTTTTGGCTCTTGCTTGGTGTGTTTGAAGCATGCTTGGACCCAAGAGCACCATCACCACCCTTTGGCCATCTCTCTCTCTTCTCCCTCTTTTCTTGCTTTTCTTGCTTAGTGCATGCTTGTAGTGTGCTTGATCAAAACTAAGTGCCATCTCCTCCCTATCTAAGCCAAACCCTAATCCCTACCTAGCTAAAACCATACCCTTAACCCCCCTAGCTAAACCCTAGCTAAACCCTAGCTAAACCCTAGCTCACAAAAACCTAAGCTACCCCAAACCCCACACTAGATAAACCCAAAACCCTAACTAGTCTACACAAACCAAAGTACTCCCTCTCTCCTTCCTCTAGCGTCTTGGACCCACCCCACCATGTCCTAGCTACCCCCTCTCTTCAACATAGAACCCCCTCACCTAACCTAGACCGTACCACCCCCTCTCCCCCTCTCTTGCTTTTCCTCTCTTCCCTTTTTTCTATCTGTCTACCGCCCCCCCCTCTAGCTCGACCTGGGCCACGAGTTCCCCCAGACCCACCGGAAGCCACTCACCGCCTACCATTGCACCTGCCCAGCCGCACGTGAAGAGGAGCCCGACGCCGACGCCACCCTGGCCATCGGCGCCCCCCACGCAACCCTCCTGCCCTCCTCTCGACCTTATCTGCCCACGTCGCCCCCACCTTCCCCCCCGACCCCCCGGGACCTCCCCTCCCTCCTCCCCCCTTCCCCCGTCCCCCAGATCGACCCTGTCCCCGACCCCCCAAAACCCTAGCGACACCCCCCCCGCACCCCCTTCGCTCCGGAGTTCCCGGCCCGCCAAGAAAGACCAGGCGCGTCACCTCCCTGCCAGCAACGCGTTGGAGTTTGGAGCTTCGCCGGAGGAGCCGCGCCCGCCGTGCCCACGATCGCTGTAACGCCTCGGCCGCCTGCCCGCAGTCGATCTCGCCGTCCCGAGCCCCGCCACCGTCCGAGTTCTTTGGTGAGCTCCTCCTTCCCAGACATCATCCTCTCCTTCGCCGTCGCTGTCATGAACCGCTGAAGGCGGCATACAAGGCTGCTGCTGTCATGGCGCCAAGAAGCCGCAGTGAGATCTGAGCAAGATCGAGCTGCCTCACGCAACCACTGCACCGCCTCCGATCTAACACCCTGTACCAAAGTTGTAGGCCTAGGTTTCCTCTTCGTTTTTCGCTTTTGGTCCGTGGCGTTTGGAAGAATGGCCGCTTAACGACGCCAAAGTCCGCCAGACGCAGCGCCAGCGCCCGCCATGCCGCCGACAACAAGGCGGATAGCGTTAGCGTTAGGTCCTTCACGTTTTTCCCGCCTCACGCCCGCCACCAGCCCCACCCGCCGTCTTGGGAAACTTGCAAAAGGCTCCTGTGAAAACTGTTTGTAACCGCGGTCCCTCACTGCCACTGCCATTGCTCGCCAGCAAGGCGTCCGCGTGTTCTTTTCGCATTTAGCCTGTCTGCTTTTGTTCCCAACCCGCGGTCCAAATGGGCCCGACGATGATGGTTTTCAAAAGGGACCGGATGTTTTGTTTAATGAACCCGCGGTTCCCTTCTGCCTTCGCCGCTATCGCGTCAGAGTACCCCCTGTCCCCACACTGTAGCGACTCAGAATGAGAAAAAGTGGAAGACGTTTCATCTGTTTTCAAATTCAAATCTGTTTAAATAAATTCAAAATTCAAATTCTATTCAGATTATTAATAACTTTTACATACTTAACCCAATTTTGGCAAATGATATATGTTTGGATATCAAGAAGATGCCAGGAATTCAAATATGCCATCTATTTTGTATTTTGGACAAGTAAAATTCCAAGTCATGTTAATTACATCAAATGCCACCGGATTTTCAACAATTAATAACTTTGGTTTTACAATTCCAAATTTAGCAAATGAGTAGTCCAAATTGATCACCGACGAGACCTTTCTGTTTATGCTATCTATTACTTCAATTGCAGCATGCATCATATAAATATATGTTGAACAACAAATGTTATGGCAACAAATGTGATTCTAAAACCCACCTAAATGTTATTTTCTTGTCCTCCACACCTCACCCATGCCATGCTACCTTACTTGCCATGTAATTTGTGCATCATTCATCATGGCATGATTGTTTGCTTGACGCATCTTATTCATATGCTTGTGCTCTATATTCATGTTGGCCTTGTTTGTTTGGTTTTTTCTCGGATAGACACTGAGCAGGGGTTGTATCAAGAGAACCAGGAGCACTACCACCTGTAACCGCCTTTGCTTCAACAGAGACACCATGCAAGCACTACCACATGCTTGCATACATACAGTACCTATTGCCTCTATCTTATTCTTGCATCATTGAGTCGCGATTGCATTAAAATGAATCCCAAGTATGCATAGCCTTTACTTTTAAACCCCACCAAGCTTGTTTCCTCCATCCCATGAGCCACTACTATAGGAGTTGTTTGAGCCATGCAGTCGTAGAACAACATGTGTAGGGTTTGTGAGAGTCTCGATGAACAATGAGGTACCTAAAAACTTAACCCGAGTAGTTCGGGATAACTAAAGAAAGTGGCACCGGTGAGCAATATCTGCTATTTGGTTTTTCCTGCTCACTTGTGTCCCGTAAGACCCCGAGTACTTGATTCCTGTTCCTTGATTTATCGCGCTATCCACATCCGGGAGGTATATGGGACCCCCCTGAGCCAGAGCTTGATTCCGTCTTATTTCTTGGGGCCACAAACTAGTTTGGGGCTTTATTACTATCCTGTACTTATGCCATGTTTTACTGCTTTATTTACGATTGTGCGAGGTACTGCACACTGTACTGTTTAGGATCGGGACACGATTCCGCGGTGTCGACAAGCCCCGTTTGGGGTTCCCGACTGCTCACAAACCAGATACTCAGACCTTGAGGCTGCTCCTCTGGAGCTTGCCTACTCCGTTCGCGGGATCTACTTAAGGTGGCCCCTCAAATATTTCTGAATCTTGTGATTGCTTTGTCGTGAAGGCCTCGTTGGGTTTTGATTTGGTTTTTCCGAGGTTGATCGAGTGTGTTGCTATTGGTGCACCCGTTAAACTTAAAAACTCTCAAAGTGTCGTCCATGATGGACTTGGAGCATGATCTTAGACTAAAGCATAACTAAAAGTACGCTTTAATCGAAGTAACTTGACTAGTAAATAGTGCAATACTCATGGAATGGTTAATAAAATTGCCAACGGATGGGGGGTTGTTCGTCCGCTTCCCTGTTGGTAAGTAGGGAGGAGGATGGATCGGGTGAGATTACCATTATAACTGTTGTACTTAAATTCACGGACATTCGTCTATCATTGGTTAGGCGGATGGTTAGCGTTTATCTGTAGAATTGCTAGGGTTTATCTTTTGCTGCAATTGCGTCACCCCAGGTTGTGTCCCCTTTAGAGGCATTAAGTCTTGCTGAGTACCCTTAGGGTCTCACACGATAAATTCTTCTTGATTCATCTTGATTCGGATGATGTGTACCTTCTCTCATGGAGCAGGTTCTCGGGACGGTGGGTGGAAGAAGCCGATGATGTGGGCAACGATCGCTCGTAGAGATTCCGGAACGGGATCCGTGAGACTGTGCTGTAGTTGGGATGTGCTTATTTTCTCCGGCATCTTATGCCTATTTGCTTCTTATCCGTACTCGGATCTTGTTTGCCGCTTCCGCATGATACTCTGATGTGTGTTGTATGAGGAGTTATCCTAAATTATAGATGTATCTAGGTCATTTGAATCTTGTCGTATGGCGTTGGTGTATTTCCTTTCTTTCTAGATGGTGTGGCTGATGTACTCTTGTATGGTGGCTTGACATACCCACTTGTGTTGTGTGCGTAGTTGATCCTTCACTGCCGACCACGCCGCTCTGACAGTCCCGTTGAGGGTAGTGGTTGGGACGTCGAAAGGACTACCAAAGGAGTGGCTTTTGGGCCCCACCGTACTATTTCAACCACTATCACTCATCCAGCTTGTATCTAGGAGCGTAGTTCACCGAGGTAGTTACAATTGGTATCGAGCCATCCCGACCTTGTGGTTTCAGCAAACAGTCGTTGTCAGTCTAGCAAATATTTTGAGTAGTTATGTATATAGGGAAAAACAAAACGCGAGAGTAGGATCGCTTCATTTTCTTCTTACCTCCCACCCACCCTTTTCGGTAAGGAAGTGCAACGTTTTCAATCCTTTTCAAAGTTCAAACTAGGATTCACGTGTTCTCGGTTTTAGTACCATAGGTTGTGTGTGTGTGAGTGTGTAATTCCTTGTCTAGTCAAGTTGCATCCAAGTTGTTATCTTATCTGCCTTTGGTTATCAACTGTTGGTACATTCCATACCGACAGGCCTTTGTAAACCGACGCAATCTATCTTCCTTTTGTATCCGACGCTATCTTGTTTGGGGTGTTCGTTCCGTAGTTACCAATCTTAGGTTTCGTCGTGAGAAGAAGGGGTTAGGATATGTGTTCCACTTGTTCATGTGCGGAGTAATGATTTGAGCGGGATGGAGCGACCATACCACTACTTGTATCATTCGCTTTTGTATATTGGATCTAGAGAGTCACTAATCTTGATTCGTTAAGTAATTTTATGCATCTATTGGTATTTTAATACCGAAATTTGTGGAAAATTTTTCTTTGATATATTTGTGTACCACACTCTTTTCGTGTGCGATATGCTTAATATCTTTGAGGTGCTATGAACTTTGTTGATATTTTTATATCATCTCGATAAATTGTATCCTTTAATCTTGGTTAATTCCATCTTGGTACTATTCGATTATTATCATCTTCCATTATAGTCTTGACTTGAGTTTTACATCAATGACAGGATGGCTCCCCACGCCGGATCAAGAGGACATTCCTCCGAATCTCGGCTCATTGTCAAGCATTGCAAATGCTCTGGCAGCCATGCAGAGAACCAACCGCTTTGAGGAGAGCGTCCAAGGAACGAGTTCACTCCACTTCCTCCACCTCCCAAGCGTGGTGACATCAAGAGCTTCCTCAAGTTCAACCCTCGCCCGATTCGATGTGTCCGACCTCTTGATGCGGATGATTGGTGGCACGCGAGATCTCAAGGTTGCTCGAGGCTAGCGATGTTCCGAGCAGAGTGGGTCAAGTGTGCTACCCACCTTCTCAAGGGGATGCGGCTCTATGGTGGGAAAACTACTTGAAGGCAAGCCTGACCGGTTCCAGCCAACTTGGGAGAGGTTCACCGCAGCTTTCAAAGAACAGTTTCTCTCGAGATTGTGATGGAAAAGATGAAGGATGCTTTCCTCAACCTCAAGGGGGAATGATAACGCCAACACCTACATCAGAACTTCATGAACTTGTCGCTATGGTGGTGATGAGGTATCGATGACAAAAAGAAGCGAAAAGGTTCAGCAAGGGCTCAATGCGTCGATCAAGTATGCAATCACGCATGCAAGACCGCAACCTTCTGAACTGCAGATATGGCACTACAAGAGGAGGCTAGTAGGCGGATGTTCGAGGAGTCCAAGAAACACAGCAGGATGCATCAAGCTCGGCAGAATGGCAACTCCTTCTAAGTGGCGGTTCGGGTTCCTAACACCCCACCGCCTCGGCTCCACCAAGATCTACAACTTACGCCAAGGCCATCAAACTTCACCATCGGCTCCTGGGGCTACAACAACCCTTACCTGAGCGCCTGGCGGAGTCCCTGGCTTCTCTGCTCCACGTGCTCACGGTGCTTGTTACACATGTGGAGATCCTGGACATCCCCACTGGAACTGTCCATTGAAGAACAAAGCTCTTCCCCAACCCCCGCCAAGATCTGCATCAAGCTCTCCTTCGTTAAATGCGCCACCGCCGGGCTCTCAACATCAACACCAAGCCCGGGTTCATGTTGTTCGCGCGCCAACCGTCAACGCCTCAAGCCGAGCTCGCACTGGAGTTGTCATGGGTATGCTTTCGATTAACTCACCTGCACGAGTTCTCTTTGATTACTGCATCGCATTCTTTGTCTCTCAAAGTTTGCAAGTGAGAATGAGTTAGTCATGGATCCTCTTCCCAAGAAGTTAATGGTTCTTTCTCCTGGAGCAACAATGGCAGCATCTAAGATTAGCCATGGCAACCAAGTTGAGATTGGTGGTTCTTCATTCTTGGCTTCTTTGATTGTTCTGGGCAACTCTGACATTGATGTCATCCTGGGCATGGATTGGTTGACAGCAAATGCAGCTGTGATTGATTGTGCTGAACGCTCAGTGTCTCTGAAGATCCCTGAAGGCCACATAGTCTTTTCTCCAAGTCTGACTCCTGCTGTCCAGCTCTATTCCTTGGCTGCTCTGAATGATGATGCTATGGAAGCTATTCAGAAGGTACCAGTGGTCTGTGAGTTCCCGGATGTTTTTCCTGAAGAGTTGCCAGGTATGCCTCCGGATCGCGAGGTTGAATTCGTGATCGAGCTTGAACCTGGAACGGCTCCTATCTCCAAGAGGCCATACAAAATGGGTCCTTCTGAGCTGGCTGAACTCAAACGACAACTTGATGAACAAGAGAAATTGGGTTTCATTCAACACAGCACTTCTTCTTGGGGTAGTCCAACAATCTTCGTGAAGAAGCGTGACAGAACCGATAGGCTATGTGTTGACTACCAGGCTCTAAATGCTAAAACCATCAAGAACAAATATCCTCTCCCTGATAAATGATCTTTTGATCACCGGCGGAGCTGTGGTGTTCTCTAAGCTGGATTTGAGGAGTGGTTATCACCAAATCAAAATTCGCAAAGAGGATGTGCCCAAGACAGCTTTCACCACTCGCTATGGCTTGTATGAGTACACGGTCATGTCTTTCGGTCTCACCAACGCACCTGCTACCTTCTCGAGGCTGATGAACTCCGTTTTCATGGAGTACCTGGACAAGTTTGTGGTGGTATATCTGGATGACATTCTGGTTTATTCCAAGTCCAAGGAGGAGCACGAAGAGCACTGCGGTGTTCTGAACAAGCCAGGAGAACCGCTTGTATGCAAAATTCTCAAAGTGTGAGTTCGTTGCTCAAGTAACATACTTGGGCCATGTTATCTCTGCCAAGGGCATTGCAGTCAACCCGGAAACCGTGAAGACAATAGTTGAATGGCTTCCTCCTGCTAATGTCAAGGAAGTGCGGAGTTTTCTCGGCTTGGCTAGTTATTGCCGTCGCTTTGTGCAGAACTTCTCGAAGATAGCAAAGCCTCTTACCGATCTCCTCAAGAAAGGCAAGAAGTACCTGTGGACTCCTGCTTGGTAAGAAAGCTTTGAGACACTCAAAGAGAAGCTCACTTCCACACCAGTCTTGGTTCCTCCGGATACATCTAAGCCTTTCCAGATCTTCTGCGATGCCTCCTTGCAAGGATTGGGTGCGGTCCTTATGCAAGAGAGACAGGTGGTTGCTTATGCTTCTCGTCAGTTGAAGACGCATGAGGTCAACTATCCCACACATGACCTTGAGCTAGCAGCAGTGGTCTTTGCTTTGAAGCTATGGAGGCACTACTTGCTTGGTAACCGTTGTGAGATCTTCTCGGACCACAAGAGTTTGAAGTATATCTTCACTCAGCCTGATCTCAATCTTCGGCAAAGGAGATGGATTGAAGCAATCAATGACTTCGATGTGACCATCAACTACACCCCAGGCAAAGCAAATGTCATGGCAGATGCGCTTAGCAGAAAAGCTTATGTCAACAACCTCATGGTAGAAGAGCAGCAGCCTCTCTTGTGCGAGGAATTCCGTCAGCTCAACCTGGAGATTGTGGAACAAGGGCATCTTCTGAACCTTCTGGCTACTCCTCTCTTGGAAGAACAGATTCGTTCTCGTCAGCTTGGTGATCCGCACACTAGAAAGCTCATCTCTAAGCTTGGCACTCCGAAGTATGAGTCCTTTCATGTTGATGATCAAGGCACACTCTTCTTTGATCACCGGATGTTTGTTCCAAACTACCCGGGTCTGAGAGACCAAGTTCTCAAGGAGGCACATGATTCGGTTCTTTCTATCCATCCTGGCAGCACAAAGATGTACATGGACTTGAAAACACAGTACTGGTGGCCTGGGTTGAAACGGTATTGTGCCAATGCGTCTCGAGAATGTGATGTCTCCGCCGCAGAGTCAAGGCTGTTCATCGAAACCATTTGGTCTTCTACACCATTGAAGCCTCCTAATGGAAATGGGAGAAAGTTGAGATGGACTTCATCACGGCTTTCCAAGGTCAGAAGGGCAACAATGAAATTTTGTTGTCATCGACAAGCTTTCCAAAGTGGCACACTTCTTCCCAAAGAAACAATTTACGGACTTGATTGGTGAGCTCTATATCAACAGGATTGTCTCTTTGTATGGGGTTCCACTTGAAATCAGTTCGGATCGTGGAGCATCTTCACCTCAAAGTTCGGGAGAGTTTCCAAAAGCTTTGGGAACAAAGTTGAACTTCAAGATGCTTACCACCCTCCTCAAGGACAAGTGGAGAGATCAATCGATTCTCGAGGACATGCTTAGAGCTTACGTCATCTCGTTTGGCATGAAGTGGGAAGAATGCCTTCCATATGCTGAATTCTCCTACAACAACAGACTTCCGGAAGAGTCCAAGATGGCACCATTCGAGGCTCTCTATGGACGCAAGTGCAGAACTCCTATTGGTTGGTCAGGTGCAGGGGAAAGAATCTGGTTTGGCCCTGACATAGTGACTCAGGCAGAGGAGAAGGTGCATATCATTCTGGAGAACCTGAAGATTGCTCAGAGCCGTCAGAAGAGCAACTATGACAGGAAACACACGGATATGGTATATGCCCCCTGATCTCGTCTACCTTCGTGTCACTCCCATGAGAGGAACACACCGCTTTGTATCAAAGGAAAGTTGGCTCCTAGATACATCGGTCCTTTCAAGATACGTGGTAGAAGAGGAGAAGTTGCTTATATTTGGAGCTTAGGAAAAACTCAAAGTCCATGATGTTTTCCACATCTCTCAGCTCAAGAAGTGCTTCAAAGACCCCGGCAAGACCGTGGATCATGAGCTAATCGACCTACAAGAAGATCTCTCTTATCAGGAACACCCCACCAAAATCCTCGAGACCGCAGAAAGAAGGACTCGCAACAAGTCCATCAAATTCTGCAAGGTGCAGTGGTCACACCATTACATTGATGAAGCAACTTGGGAGCGTGAAGATGAACTCCGTGTCAACCATCCTTCTCTCTTTGTATCTTCTTCTTCTACTTCCTAGAATCTCAAGTAGATTCCTGTTTAGTGGAGAGTTGTAGCATCCCAGTTGTCTAACCCCTGTAATGCTACATGTCATAATAATAAACTGGGCCACTTCCAACATATAATTGTTGCATCATCATCATATCATGCTCATGTCATCATACCACCTTGCATTTGTGCATCATATAAAACCCTTTCTTGTTTGGTTCTTATCTCATGTGCATGATTAATTGTATTTGCCTCTTGATATTGTATTTGGCTCTTGATACATTGTTAAATGCCCAAGTTGAGTTGGGGGCATCTCTCTTTTGACTCCACCACCTTATCTTTCACCACCTTATAATTCCACCATCCAATAATATGGGCTTGGCATTTTATTGACTTATTCCTAGCCATGTTGTTGGTTGGATCCACCCTTGATCTTTGCTTGGCCTTGTCCACATTTTGGAAGGAAGATGAATAGTGCCATATTAATATCCTTGTTCTCACAAGGATAATTGTGGCCTTCATTATTCTCCATGGGCAATGCAATAGCCACCTTGCCTAGCTTTTTGGTTTTGCTTGTTTTCTAAATGGATTCTTTCCTTTGTTTGATCTTGTTATGTGAGTATCAACCCTAGCCCTCTCCTCTAGCTTACCCCATGCACCCACATGTGCTAATGGGCAGGGCCCAACCAAACCTCCTCTCTTTTTGGCTCTTGCTTGGTGTGTTTGAAGCATGCTTGGACCCAAGAGCACCATCACCACCCTTTGGCCATCTCTCTCTCTTCTCCCTCTTTTCTTGCTTTTCTTGCTTAGTGCATGCTTGTAGTGTGCTTGATCAAAACTAAAGTGCCATCTCCCCTCCCTATCTAAGCCAAACCCTAATCCCTACCTAGCTAAAACCATACCCTTAACCCCCCTAGCTAAACCCTAGCTAAACCCTAGCTAAACCCTAGCTCACAAAAACCTAAGCTACCCCAAACCCCACACTAGATAAACCCAAAACCCTAACTAGTCTACACAAAACCAAAGTACTCCCTCTCTCCTTCCCTCTAGCGTGCTGGACCCACCCCACCATGTCCTAGCTACCCCCTCTCTTCAACATAGAAACCCCTCACCTAACCTAGACCGTACCACCCCCTCTCCCCCTCTCTTGCTTTTCCTCTCTTCCCTTTTTTCTATCTGTCTACCGCCCCCTCTAGCTCGACCAGGCCACGAGTTCCCCCACCCACCCGAAGCCACTCACCGCCTACCATTGCACCGGCCCCAGGCTGCACGTGAAGGAGCCACGCCGACGCCACCCCGCCATCGCGCCCCACGCAACCCTCCCGCCCTCCTCTCGACCTTATCGCCCACGCCTCAACCTTCCCCTGCACCAGTGGACCTCCTTCCTTCCTTCCTTCCTCCCCGGATCGATCATGTCCCCGACCTCTAAACCCTAGCGGCACCCCCAAAGACTTTCTCCGGAGTTCCGAAGCCCGCCAAAGAGCCAGACAGAAAGCGCCTACCTCCCTTGCTGACGTTGGAGTTTGGAGCTCGCCCGGAGGCAGCCACGCCAGCCCACGATCGCCACGCCCCGGCCCACCGCGTCGATCCTCGCCGTCCAGCCCGGCCACCGCCTCCGTCGAAGTTCGGTGAGCTCCTCCTTCCCGACATCATCCCCTCTCCTCTGCGTCTGGTCATGAACCGGCGCTTGTAGCCGCCTGTCCCATGTGATCATGTTGGCGCCAAGCCAAAGGCCGATAGATCTGAAAGCAAGATCGGAGCCTGCACACCACAGACCGCCTCCGATCTAACACCGCACCAAAGTTGTAGGCCTAGGTTTCCTCTTCGTTTTCGTTTGGGTCCGTGGCGTTTGGAAGCGGCAATGGCCGCCAACGACGCCAAAGTCCGCCAGACGGCCAGCTGCCGGCGCAGCGGCCAGCCACGGACGTTTAGCGTTTAGGTCCTTCACGTTTTCCGCCTCACGCCCGCGATCCACCAGCCCCACCGGCCATTCTGGAAACTTGCAAAAGGCTCCGGGAAAAACTGTTGTAACCGCGGTCCTCCTGCGCCACATTGCCGCCGCCATCAAGGTCTGCGTGTTCTTTTCATTTAGCCCCCGTCTGCATTTTGGTCCAACGCGGTCCAAACGGCCCGTTGACGGACGGTGATGGTTTTCTAAAGGGACCGGATGTTTGTTTAATGAACCCGCGGTTCTGGTTTTCGCCGCTATCGCGTAATAGCACCCCCCCACCTGTGTAGACTCAGAATGAGTAGAAAAAAGTGGAAGACGTTTGATCTGTTTCAAATTCAAATCTGTTTAAATAAATTCAAAATTCAAAATTCTATTGATTATTAATAACTTTTACATACTTAACCCAATTTTGGCAAATGATATATGTTTGGATATCGAAGATGCCAGGAATTCAAATATGCCATCTATTTTGTATTTTGGACAAGTAAAATTCCAAGTCATGTTAATTACATCAAATGCCACCGGATTTTCAACAATTAATAACTTTGGTTTTACAATTCCAAATTTAGCAAATGAGTAGTCCAAATTGATCACTCGACGAGACCTTTCTTATGCTATCTATTACTTCAATTGCAGCATGCATCATATAAATATATGTTGAACAACAAATGTTATGGCAACAAATGTGATTCTAAAACCCACCTAAATGTTATTTTCTTGTCCTCCACACCTCACCCATGCCATGCTACCTTACTTGCCATGTAATTTGTGCATCATTCATCATGGCATGATTGTTTGTCGACGATCTTATTCATATGCTTGTGCTCTATATTCATGTTGGCCTTGTTTGTTTGGTTTTTCGGATAGACACCGAGGCGGGTCAGTATCAAGAGAACCGAGCACTACCTGAACCGTCTTTTGCTTCAACAGAGACACCATGCAAGCACTACCACATGCTTGCATACATACAGACCTATTGCCTCTATCTTATTCTTGCATCATTGAGTCGCGATTGCATTAAAATGAATCCCAAGTATGCATAGCCTTTACTTTTAAACCCCACCAAGCTTGTTTCCTCCATCCCATGAGCCACTACTATAGGAGTTGTTTGAGCCATGCGAGTCGAGAACAAATGTGTAGGGTTTGAGAGTCGATGAACAATGAGGTACCTAAACAACTTAACCCGAGTAGTTCGGGATAACTAAAGAAAGTGGCACCGGTGAGCAATATCTCGCTATTTGGTTTTTCCCGCCACTTGTGTCCCGTAAGACCCCGAGTACTTGATTCCTGTTCCTTGATTTATCGCGCTATCCACATCCGGAGGTATATGGGACCCCGAGCCGGCTTGATTCCGTCTTATTTCTTGGGGCCACAAACTAGTTTGGGGCTTTATTACTATCCCATACTTATGCCATGTTTTATCGCTTTATTTACGATTGTGCAGGTCTCGCACCTTTGCATTTAGGATCGGGACACGATTCATGGTGTCGACAAGCCCGTTTGGGGTTCCCGATGTTCACAGCCGTATTACCAGGACCTTGAGGCCGTCTCGAGCTTGCCTACTCGCTGGGATCTACTTAAGGGTGGCCTGAAATATTTCAATCTTGTGATTGCTTTGTCGTGAAGGCCTCGTTGGGTTTTGATTTGGTTTTTCCGAGGTTGATCGAGTGTGTTGCTATTGGTGCACCCGCCGGTAAAACTTTTCGAAAGCCGTGTCCGGATATGGACGACTTGGAGCACGTTTCTTGATCATAGACAAGCATAACTAAAGTACCGCTTTTAATCGACTAAAGTAACTTGACTAGTAAATAGTGCAATACTCATGGAATGGTTAATAAAATTGCCAACGGATGGGGGTTGTTCGTCCGCTTCCTGTTGGTAAGTAGGAGGAGGATGGATCGGGTGAGATTACCATTATAATCGTTGTACTTAAATTCACGGACATCCGCCTATCATTGGTTAGGCGGATGGTTAGCGTTATCCGTAGAATTGCTAGGGTTTATCTTTTGCTGCAATTGCGTCACCCTGTTGTGTCCCTTTAGAGGCATTAAGTCTCTGAAAATTTAGGGTCTCACACGATAAATTCTTGATTCAGATGAATGTACCTTCTCGTGACTTGGGTGGAAGAAGCCGATGATGTGGGCAACGATCGTTCGTGTAGAGATTCCGGAACGGGATCCGTGAGACCGTAGTTGGGATGTGCTTATTTTCTCCGCATCTTATGCCTATTTGCTTCTTATCCGTACTCGGATCTTGTTTGCCGCCTGCATGATACTCGATGTGTGTTGTATGAGGAGTTATCCTAAATTATAGATGTATCTAGGTCATTTGAATCTTTGCCGTATGGCGTTGGTATTCCTTTCTTTCTAGATGGTGTGGCTCGATGTACTCTTGTATGGTGGCTTATGACATACCCACTTGTGTATGAGTTGATCCTTCGCCGACCACGCTTCCGTCAGTCCCGTTGAGAGGGTAGTGGTTGGGACGTCTGAAAGGACTACCAGTGAGTGGCTTTTGGGGCCCCACCGTACTATTTCAACCACTATCACTCATCCAGGCTTGTATCTAGGAGAGTAGTTCACCGAGGTAGTTACATCTGAGCTTCGGGCTGAGGAGACTCATCTCCGTGGTGCTGGTCTTCTTGCGGTACCGTCTGTGCTTGCTACTCGTGGTCCTCCTCTGTCGCCTGCTCCCTTGACTCAGCCGCGGTCCTCTGTGCCGCCGTCGATACTACCACTCCTCCAGTCGTGGTCACCTTCAAGACCAAAGAATCAGATCATCCTCAAGACCAAAGAGTCTGTGGTCGAGTCGCACCAAAGGCTCGTGGTCAGGGTCGCCGTGGTTCTCTTCATCACTGCTCTTACTACAATAGGGATGGCCACTCTTGGGCTACCTGTTATACACGGGATCCCAGTTTACGTCAGCATCACCAGGATCGTGGGCAGTCGGCTCCTTCTGGATCTTCAGCAGTTGCTCTCTCTGATCAGGACATCACCAGGAGTCTTCGCGGTCTGCTTGCTGCTACAGGCTCTTCTTCGACGAGCACCTGGTTCTGCGGATCGATGCTTGTGCATCATACGACCACCACCTTCTACATAGTCAGGTACGTCTCCGTGGTATCTGGATTCTGGAGCTTCTTTTCATATGAACTCCGAGTCTTCTTTTCTGTCCACTCTTCGTTCTCTCCCCTCTCATGTCCGTGTTCTCACAGCCGATGGTACCTCTCTTCCTGTTTCTAGTCGGGGCACCCTTTCTACTTCTTCTTTTTCTGTTCCTGATATTTCTCATGTTCCTCGTCTTAAGATGAATCTGTTCTCTGCTAGCCAGCTTACTGACTCTGGTTGTCGCGTCATTCTTGATGCTGATTCTTGTGTTGTTTAGAACCATCGCACAAAGGCCCTGGTTGGAGCTGGCCCTCGCAGCCGTGATTCTTCAGGGCTTTGGGAGTTAGACTGGCTTCGTGTTCCTTCCGCTGCCACTTCATCTGCCAGTTCTTCTCGGTCGCCTCGCTACCAGCTCCTTTCAGCAGTGGCATCATCGTCTTGGTCACCTTTGTGACTCTCGCCTGTCGTCATTAGTTCATGGTGGTCTTCTGAGGTCTGTCTCAGGAGATGGGTCTTTACATTGTTAGGGCTGTAGGTTGGGCAAACAGATTCAGATTCCCTACCCTACTAGCGCGTATGTATCTCAGCGACCTTTTGATTTAGTTCATTCTGATGTTTGGGGTCCGTCTCCTTTCGCTTCGAAAGGAGGCCATCGCTACTATATTTCATTCATCAATGATTTTTCTCGGTACACCTGGTTGTATTATATGCGCCTCACGGAAGTGCTCTCCATATATCAACGTTTTGTGGCCATGGTCCGTACTCAATATTCTACACCCATTCGTGTGTTCAGGCTGATTCTCGCTGGTGAGTATATCTCCCGGATGTTGCGAGTGTTCTTCTTAGCAGGTACCCTTGCTCAGCTTCTCCTGCCTGCACACATGCCCTGAATGGCGTTCTTGGCGTAAGCATCGCCATCTTCTTGAGACTACTCGTGCCATGATGATTGCTTCTTCCCTTCCTCCGCATTTGTGGGCTGAGGCTGTCGCTACGTCGACTTACCTCATCAATATTCAGACCTCTGCTGCTCTGCAGGGTGGTATTCCTCTTGAGCGTCTATCTGGACATTCTCCAGACTACTCCATGCTTCGCTTGTTTGGTTGTGTTTGCTATGTTCTCCTTGCTCCTCGCGAACGCACCAAACTGACCGCTCAGTCTATTGAGTGTGTCTTCCTTGGATACAGTGATGAGCATAAGGGCTATCGCTGTTGGGACCCCGTTGGTCGTCGGATGCGTATCTCTCGTGATATTACTTTTGATGAGACGCGTCCTTTCTATCCTCGTCCCACCGCTGGTACCTACCCGGTGGAAGATATCTCTTTTTTTCTTTTTCCTGACACACCTCCTTCTACTCCTGTTGTGTCTTCTTCAGGATCCCCTTCCCCTGATGTCTCTTCTTCGACACCATCCTCCTCTGCTCCGTCTGGTTCTCCTCGTTCTCCGGAGCCTTCCTCTGCTATTCCTTCTTCTTCATCGTCGTCTCCTGAGTCGTATTCCTCTGATGAGCTTCCCTCTACTCGTCCTGTTTGTCAGCGTTGTGCCCCAAACCGTTATTCTCCCAGTCAGTATGGTCTTTCTGTTGCCTCTGAGCCGACTTCTTATCGGGATGCTGAGCATCATCCTGAATGACAGCTGGCCATGGATGAGGAGATTTTTGCGCTTGAGCGCACTGGCACCTAGGATCTTGTTTCTCCTCCTCCCGGTGTTCGTCCTATCACGTGTAAGTGGGTCTATAAAGCGCGTCTTGTAGCTCGTGGTTTCCAGCAGGAGCATGGTCGTGACTATGATGAGACCTTTGCTCCTGTGGCTCATATGACCACTGTGCGTGCTCTTCTTGCTGTTGCTTCTATTTGTCACTGGTCTGTGTCCCAGCTTGATGTTCAGAACGCCTTCCTCAATGGTGAGTTGACTAAGCATGTTTACATACAGCCTCCTCCTAGGTATTACTGCTCGAGGATGGTTTGTCGCTTCGACGTTCTCTTTATGGCCTCAAACAGGCCCCTCGTGCCTGGTTTGAGCGCTTTGCCTCTGTAGTGGCTGCTGCTGGTTTCTCCCCTAGTGCTCATGATCTAATGTTGTTTGTTCACACTTGTCCTCGTGGACGCACTCTTCTTCTTCTTCTCTATGTTGATGATATGATCATTACTAGTGATGATCCTGAGTATATCGCCTTTGTTAAGGCTCGTCTTCGTG
This sequence comes from Avena longiglumis, assembly GCA_030063025.1. Classification (NCBI taxonomy): domain Eukaryota; kingdom Viridiplantae; phylum Streptophyta; class Magnoliopsida; order Poales; family Poaceae; genus Avena; species Avena longiglumis. The sequence continues at coordinate 556,999,815 of CP125975.1, forward strand.
ATCAGTTTCTTATGACTAATCTTGGTCCTCTTCGATATTTTCTTGGGATTGAGGTTTCCTCCACTTCTGATGGTTTTTTCATCTCCCAGGAAAAGTATATTCAGGACCTTCTTGCTCGTGCTGCTCTTGGGGATGAGCGCACTGTTGAGACCCCTATGGAGCTTAATGTCAAGCTTCGTCCTACTGATGATGATCCTCTTCCTGATCCGACGCGTTATCGCCATCTTGTTGGGAGTCTTGTTTATCTTGCTGTCACTCGTCCTGACATATCTTATTCTGTTCATATTCTGAGTCAATTTGTTTCTGCTCCTACCTCTGTGCACTATAGTCATCTTCTCCGTGTTCTTCGTTATCTTCGTGGCACGATCACTCGTCGCCTTTTCTTTCCTCGTTCCAGCTCCCTCCAGCTCCAGTGCTATTCGAACGCTACGTGGGCGAGTGATCCTACGGATCGCCGTTCACTTTCTGCTTACTGTGTGTTTCTTGGTGGTTCACTTATTGCTTGAAAGACGAAGAAACAGACAAAGGTTTCCCGTTCGAGTGTTGAGGCTGACTTGCGTGCTATGGCCTTGTTGACTGCTGAGGTGACCTGGTTACGGTGGTTGCTTGCGGATTTTGTGGTCTCTATTACCACACCCACTCTAGTTTTGTCTGACAGTACATGTGCTATTAGTATCGTACGTGATCCGGTCAAGCATGAGCTTACCAAGCATATTGGTGTTGATGCTTTCTATACACGTCCTCAGGTGCAGGCTCAGGTTGTGGCGCTTCAGTATGTGCCTTCAGAGTTACAGTTGGCGGATTTCTTTACGAATGCACAAACTATTACATAGCATACTTTCTTTCTCTCCAAACTCAGTGTTGTCGAGCCACCATAAGTTTGAGGGGAGGGTGTTAGATGTATATTTGTATATTGTATGTCCCCACTTGTTAGGGGGTTTTCCTGCATATTTCCACATGTACATGTATTATATATTGTGGTCTTTGGCCCTTAGAAATACAAGTTGCATATTCCTGACAGGAAATACCCATAAGGATTTTAGCATGCAAGTAATACCCAAAGTAGTACAAAATGTTGTTGCCAAGGCCACCTCCTTCTTTCCCTAGCAATACTTCACCATCTTGAATAACCTTGTCTTTATAAAAAAAAGTCAAATTATTATCAGTGCAGGACATTTTCTACAGAATGGCATTTCTATATCCGACAGAATTTGTGTATCCATCTCCTGAACATTATTATGAAATTCCTCCTGAAGTGCTTCCAGTTGTATATTAATTTTCTACAGCCCAGTCATGTTTCGTTGTCGGTTCCTGAATTTCCATGTGCTCTGCATGCATCATGATGTATCATGTTGTCTTGAGTCTATGCCTGCCATTTTTCTACCGTGTGTTCAAATGATATTGACATATTAAGGCCATGGATTTCCCTCGCTTTTGAAAGAAACACCCGGTCGTATTATGAATGTGACCTTACAACTGCATGTCGTGACTAATATTGAGTTGCAGGGAATAGTAAGGGTGCATGCTTTTTTCAAAGATGTATGGTTTTCCTATTTTATTAGTAAAAATGGATTTCTCCCTCATTTCCATTACCCAAGCTCACTACAAGCATTCAAAGCTAGAACGGAAAAGCTCCAAACTACAGATCCTTGATTACACTACCCATAACATTACTGCCAAGGCAATTTTTGAGATTGTATTGGTTAAAGAAAAAGTTTCTTTTTTACCGTACTCTTCAGAGATACATGGTGGCATGCACTCCGGTCAGAGGAAATGTCGACGAAAGAAAATGCAAGTTAATGATGCAAGAACAAGGAAAGATTCAGACGTTAGCACCACCTTTCAGTTCAACTGGGGTAGTACAGCATTTCGAATGTACATGTAGGTTTATAGTATATATGTAGATCCAGTATTTAACAGCTCGAGATAGTCAAATCGGATCCAATCGTATCCTTCTCTGGTTTGCAGTGACACCAAAACGGCTTGATTATGCATGCACGGTCGAGGAGGAAATGAAGGTTGTTGGAGACCGGTGCCATACTCAACCGTGATTCCCAAGTGGCTAGCTGGTCCAATTTAAAATCAGAGCTATTCTCTGTTTTTAAAATATAAGATATTTTAGCTTTATCAAGTAAATGTCTAAACTTGTTTTAGTGTATAGATTCACTTTAAACTTGAATGAACCTACACACTAAAACATGTCTAAATATATTTGCTTTAAAGTTAAAACATCTTATATTTTAAAACGGAGAAAGTTAAGTAGCCACGCACTGTTAGCCGTGCACATTGTTTTGTCTGTAATGGCACCGGCCGTGGCTTGGTCGGCGGACTCAAGCATATGGTTTTGGAATCATAGAACTATAAAATGTTGCTGCGTGTGCACGTTCGGCTCCGTAGAAATCTAGCAAAGAACATTGGCATGTGCAAGCAGGTAGTCATAAGCCTGTCCGTTGTGGTAATGTATAATTGTGTCGCTAGATCACTTGGTTTTGGAGGTATCTGCCGAACGCAAAAGGGGAAGTGAAGGCATATATATGGCCATTTCTTTTCTAAGTAAAAAACGGATCGTTCCCTTTGGCCGCACTTGATCCGTCTGATTGCCGTGATCAGCTTGGACAGGTTCAGGTGAGAGTATGGAGCACACACAGACGCAAGAAGTGGAGAGCATCGTTGTCTTGAAGTACTACTCCCCGCCGATCTATATTATTTGTCACTAAAATGGTATCTAGATATGTTTTAGTGCTAAATACATCCATTTTAATGACAAGTAATATAGATCGGAGTGAACCTACATACTAAAACAAGTTTAGATTCATCTTCTTCATAAACCTAAAACATCTTATATTTTGAAACAGAGAAAGTATATATACAAGTATTTTTTTTTCTCCAGTGCAAATGCAGGTAGTCAAAGCTTCTGTGCCCTCTTTAGATAAGGCCCAATCTTGTCGATCGAGCCAGAGTATATTTTGGGCCAGGCCTAACAGATCATTAGGTTGGGGATCGGACGAGCCGAGCTCATACGTCGCTCATGGACGCAGGCCAAAGTCCGCTCACTGCGCCATTGCCAGATTGATATACGAAGTACAAGGGTCTGTGTGGAAAGTGTTTGGTGCATCGATAATTCTCATTGATCGTGCACTAGGCATATATGTAGGTACAGGGATGTGATCGGGTCAAGTCTCCCAATAAATACAGGGGGAGAGAGACGCTACAGGTACGACAAACAAAACCAAACCTATACACGTACAATACATATTTAACAGTCTGAACTCGAAACCGCCCCGGAATCATAAACATACATCGACACGGTAATCCTTTCTCCCTCTTTCTTATAAGGACATCGAGGCCTTTCCGTGAAGAACAAACAAAGTACTCCTGGGTCGTTTCTGCTGCTTGGCTATTTGTTCCGCTTCCATCGACGTCAAACCAAACCCTAATAATGTTCCTCACATCTATCCTGGTGAAGGTGTTGGAGAAATTAGTACCCTACGTTGGCAGAGGCAGGGACAGGTTCAGCGAGCTGCCCGATGACCTTCTCCTCAACATCCTCGAGAGAGTAGGCACGGTCGACGCCGTCAGAGCCTGCGTCCTCTCCAACCACCTGCTCAAGCTCCCCGCCATGCTCTCCAACATCGACATCGACGTCCGCGACGTAGAGCTCGAGTGCCACGACCACGACGTGGTCCGATCCAACCGCGTCGTGGCCGAGCTGACTCACAAGATCCTCGCCACGAGGCCTGATCCCCAGCTCACCATCCATGAGCTAACGCTCACGTTCGTGCTTGGACACGACGACCACTGCCTATCCATCGGCAGATCCGTCGCCCGCGCCATGGCGACGCACAAGCTAGAAACCGTCCACTTCATGATCTTGGCCGAGAAGAATGATGCCGTCCGCTTCGGGAAGCAATTCAACGCTTTCGTTGCCTCATGTCAGGATGCGTTTGCTGGCCTCACACGACTCAGCCTACAGAACCTGAGGTTCCGTCGTGAGTCCGACCTACCCAACATCCTCGCCACCTGCAACAGGTTGGAGTACCTGAGTCTCTTTGCCTGCGACGCGGGGATCCAGTCGGTGCTGATAATTCAACACGATCGACTCGTTGAGCTCGAGGTCATATTCGGGAAATATCAAACTCTGGAGCTCAGCAGTCTGCCCAAGCTACAACGGATGACCTGTCAGTACTCGCAGTATGATAAAAATCATCTAGTTCTTGGTTACCTCCCACAACTTTCCAAGCTAAGCCTTATTAGTTTTGTTATGGCAAACGAGACTATCCGGCTAAGCCAGCTGCTCTCTAGCGTGATGCTTCTGGATTTTCAAAGTGAAAAGGTACTACTCCAATCATCTAGTATATCTCTCCGTACTTTAATTACGATATGTCCTCTCTATTGCTTGAGTTTTTTTTTTTTGTCAAATTTGCACCCAGTTGTTAATTTTGCTCTTTATTATGTGCCAGATATGGGTGCAACCAGAGAGCCCGATAGTGCTCGCACCTATGCTCCGCAAACTACGGGTTGTGAATCTTGATAATCTTCGCGAGGGATGTGACATCACGTGGACAATCTTCATCCTTGAAGCAGCGCCATCTTTAGAAGAGTTATGCATCACAGTATGGGATCATCGGTGCCTATTCATGCCCTACCAGGCCAAAACCAAGAAAAAGCATGTGGAGTGGAAGCCATGTGATGATGATTTCAAGCATGAAAATCTAGCCAAGCTCGCCATTTTCGGCTTTCAGCCCAATAACAACTTCATGGGATATGTCACGTGTCATGAAATCCATGTGAGGATCGAGGAGGTATCACTGCACGACAGGAAGGTGTGTGAGCTTTGTGTTGAAAATGGTGTCAAAGTTTGCCCGTCAAGGTATCCTCGAACCCGCGAGGAGAAGGATTCATGTATTGAGAAGATGGTGGAGGGGATGGTGATGGGTTCTTCTACTGTGATTCACTTTCGGTCCTAGTTTAGAAAATGGGGTCCATGGTATCGTTACGATTGTAACATCCCAAAAATACCAAACTTAGATCAACAAACACTAATCATCAAGATTAGGGTTAACAAAAACTTTTCTAAATAAACTCATGAATGCATGTATATGTGTATGCATGGATTTTAAATTTCTTTAAAAACCACCTTGTTTGTGTGATCCATTGCTTGTAAAATGTTTCTTAGGTGAAATAAACATCATCTAAAACATTCCCCACACTTTTCCTAAAGACAAGTAAATCAAAACAAATATATTAAGTGAATGGTCATTTTGACCAATTTAACTCCCATGCCTACTTTGGCTGTCTCAAACTTTCAAAACCTAACAGAAACTTTTCTGGATCTTTGCACCCCTTGAATGTAATCATAACAAGGTATCAAGGCCCACTTTGTGATCATCCAGAAACTTTCAAATGCATAGTTTAAATGACAATTCAAAATTGAATCTTCTTCATATGGGAAGATCCCACTTTTCCAAAACCCACTCAAACAAGCTCAACTTTCAAAACCCAAGAATCTGCAGAGTCACCAGAACCAATCTAGCAAACCCACCAAAAATCATTTCAAAATTCAAAACTTGATTTCATGCGGCCATTTCATCAAACAGGTTGCAGACACAAATCAAGCAAGACATCAAACACTATAGTGTGCAGTGATTCTTGCCTAACTTGTTCCCTAGTTAGCTCACACACACCTCAGTAGATCATCTAGAAAGATTAGCCCAACACTAGCACCCCGGTGAGCTTGCCATTGTTATTAATGGTGAACAGCCGAGCACCCCCATGTCACCCCATTGTGGACTGCAGGCTAGAGGAAGAACTAGCCGTGCCAACCTTGTCTGGGAGGCAGCCCACCGTCCACCGCCACTGCCTGTCCCAGCCGCGAGCGTTGCCAAGCCCTGGACCACGCACACGAGACACACCCAGACCATGCCGAGCGTGCGCCCGAGCGCCACCCTCGACCATCACCCACAGACCGCGCGCCGTCCTCACCGCGTGCACACACGATCACCACCGACCCAGGAGACCGCCAGACACCCCCGTTTGCCTCGCCATACATAGCCACCGCCGTCGAAGACGCCGCCACGCAGAGCACCGCCCGTTCCGGACCAAACCACACCGCCCCATGCCTCGCGACCATGTCGTTAAGCATCGCCAGGAGACACAACACCGTCTCCTACCCTTGCCCATGCCATTAGCCGCAGAACGCCGCTTCGACGAGCTCACCGGCGCCGAAGGTCCACTCGCCGACTATAAATAGAGGCCACCCCGCACGATTCTTCACACCATCTCACTCCTCTCCCACCGACCGCCACACCATCTCGAGCAAGGCGAGCACCACCTCGCCGAATTTCACTGAGCTCGCTGCCGGAGAAGAAAGGAGCCAGCGATTGAGCCGCCCAGAGAAGCCACCAAGATTGTGGAGGTTTGCCGTCCGACTTCTGCTGCCTCGCCGCCAACCCTCTCCTGCACTGGTGAGCCCCTAGCACCCCTCACTGGCCGCTTAGGTTTCGTTCTCGCCGAGTTGTCTCGCCGACGATGACCCCACTGCTGGATTAGAACTAGATCAAACGATCCACGTTGCCCCATACCGCTTCGCCCAGCCCCGTGTCACTGACGAGTGAGGACACCCACTAAGCAGCCCGCGGGAGCACTGCGCTTAGCAGGCCGGCCCGTTAGAATTTCCCGCGCAGCCCAGCAATTCAAATTAAATCTTTTTCTATTTCATTTCAAAAACACTTCAGCACCCAACTTCAAAAATCAACCCAGATCGATTCAGTGCATCAAATTGGATGAAACCAATTTTGTTGGAAAGGTCTATGAATGCTTAATCCAAGCCCGTTGGATTCAAGTCATTTGGATCTGTAGATCACCCATAGTAAAAATAACAAGGCAGAAGCTTTTCTGCATTCAAACATTTTTCAAATTTAAACCATAAAAGATTTTGAGTTGATTCCAACTCTCAAAAATCGCATTTAACTATACCTTTCAGAATATATAAAAATATATAGGTTTACTTGCAGAAATAATGTTCAAGTAAAAGAATGCTTCATAAGCATTTCTAGCCACTTTAATTAATTAAAATAAAAGGGTAAAACCTTATTAAATTGTGACAACACTTTAAATCACATTCCCATGGAATACAATATGTGGTGATGACATGTGTCAACATGATACCATGTTTAGTTTGGAGAATATTAAATCTTAAGTAATTTTTCAATGAGTAGAAATTACTTTTCTAAAAATAAAAAAAGATTTAAACCAAGCCTTAACCTTGTAATGTTAGAGATGATGCTAGATCATCTATAGGACCCTTGTGTGTGATGATTGCAAGTAGTTAAGTATTGTTTGGTGATTGTGTACCTCGTATTTATTTATAGACGCTAGTACCGAACAAGGATACTACGAGGAGGAAGGAGGATACGACGAAGAGGAAGCCAAGGAGAACTTCAACCACTGCTCTGCACAAGGCAAGCTTATATTGACATTGATGCAAGCCTTACTAATCAGGTTGACCTATGCAAGCTAACACGTGCAAGATACCCTACTGATGCCACAAACCCATACTTGTGAGATGACTACTTTATGCCTTAAGCATATGTGATCATACCCACTTGCTAAACCAATCCTAGTTTTATGGCAAGCTTCTTACTTTATTTCTTTATCAAAGCTTAATTTGAGTCTACCTAAGAGTTTGGTAGATACTAGACAGTGCTGAAGGTTGCATAAAGAGCATAAAATTTGGCCTAAGCTAGAAACCTTGATATCAGCCTAAGATATAAGGTTGGACTTAGTGAAACTCCACTAGTACCACCCCCACCTGTAGATGCTAGTGCTAAGCATAAAACTTGATCAACTTTTAGATGGGAATACTTGGTGGAAAAATGGTTATGAAAACCTTGGAATGATGGATCATTCTATTGAAATGTTTTGGACATGTGTTTCCAAACACTTGATGATTTTGGTGATAAAAATGTTGAGGCATGAGCCTTAGCCCTTTATAAAACTGATGGTTGTCTGGATGCGATACCATTCCAATTTTAGCGTACAACCACAATACCCGAATATTGGGTAGGGCTTGACTGGAAACTTATATACCTTAGTATTAGTTCCCTCACGGCCAAGGTTTGAGCTGAGGCTACCTTGTGAAGATTGTCCACCTGTGAAGTACCCAAGATGACAGTGGTCATGGTTGGGAGGCAAAACTCACAGGAGAGGTGCTTATACTAGGGAGTGTAATTGAAAGGTTATGATTGATTATCCGCATACTGAGTATGGTGAATTCAGGATTTGTTCCTGACGGATGTATTGAATGTTGTGGTGAAAGTGTACAATCCCTGCAGAGTGTCAAACTATTCGAATAGCGTCTGATTATGGAGCTGAGTGGCCATACTGTTCCCCCGTCAAACCTTTTAAAATGACTTGTGAAATGAATTGCGACTTTGACTTGACCACAACAGAGTTGTGACCTGAATTACAAGATCCCATTTAGGAATTTATAAAATTATGACTAGCTTTGGAACTTAGTAAAGATAAACCTATCTTTTTGCAAAACAACCCTAGAGCCTAGTGTCCTCTTATCCAAAAACCCCCCTTTACTTGTTAGTATTAGTTTGCGAGTACTTAAAGAGTACTCATGGCTTTGTCCCTGGCTATTCCCATGGCCATACTATGAAGAGGAGTACCTGGAGGATGGACCCCAGGAAGGTTATGACAACTAGGATCATCTCCCATCATCAGCATTGCCTGTGACCCCGAAGATGGAGCTTCGCCTACGCTACCGTTATTATTATTACGTATTCCGTTGCTTGATGTTGTATTAAGAAATGGATCATGAGATCCCTATTTGTGTAAGAACTTATGTATCGTTTGTAATGGATGAAGTACTATGGTATCCAATTCTGTTATGTCTCGCAAAAATGGTAATCCTGGGATTGCGATGCATGGCATAACAGGCATCTAGGATTGAAAAATCCGGGTGTTTACAACGATCCACTATTAAGATCGTTCTATATATGTCGCATGTGTGTATTTCCCTTATTCATATGTAACGTGTTTTGTTAACCGTCGTGCACATATATAAAGAGATCAAGGGTGTAGACAATTGACGCACCAAAAACCGTAAATTTGACTTGCTATCAGAGCCGACTCGTGATCCTTCCCGCCCATCCCACGCGAGTTCTCCTCTCCACCGCGTCGCCATGTGCTCCACTTTGTGCCGCCGCGATGACTTCCTCCACCCTTCAGATCACACAATCAACTAGAGTGCTCATTTCCTCCTCGACTGCAACATTCTTGTTATAGAGATCCTTCATTACAATGCCCCAGTAACGTTATAGCCAAAGCAAATTTTTGAGATGGATTCGTAGAAACAAAGCTTACCTTTACAGTAACTCTTCCGAGAAACATGGTGTCACGTACTCGGGTTTGAGGGGAAATGTCGACTTAACAAAATACATTAATTTAATGGTAGGAGAACCAAGGACGGATTTAGGCACAGTTCCTTGAAATAAGCTTTCATCCTGCTTTATAAATAAAGCCACGATGACCGAGTGGTAAGGAGAACCTCTTACACAACAGATTGAATAAAAAAATATAACATGGAACACCAAAACTTGCCACCGAAGACACTAAAATTAGACCGAGTAGATTCGGGGCTCCACAACGACGCCCCCAACAGGGTAACGACGCACTCCACTGTCTTCATCGAGACCGCGAGGTCCAGGGTTTTCACCCGAAGCCGTAACACAGGGAGGATAGCCGCAATGGAGTCCCCAATAGGGTAACGACACTCGCAGGCATTGCCGCCATTGGCGCTGAAGCGCTGAGCTTTCGTCCGGAAAAATCCTCGCACCGTTTCCGAGATCTCTGTCGCCCACTATCTCCGAGTTAGGTCTTCGAAACGCGATCAGGGAGCTTCCAAAGCCGAAGCAACGCCAAAAACCAAGGATTCCCCGCCAACACAAGGATTCCCGGCCGTCTTCTCCACACCATCCCCATGACCAAAGAGACATACCACCACCACCACGTCGCTCGCCGTAGAGCCGTCCGCACAGTCCACCTTCCGTGGCGCCGCCCCGGCAGCCACAAACTCGAGGACATGCCTTGACCAACACACTACAAAGCCAGCTGATTGGTCAGGGCATGGAAGCTGTAACATCCCAGCATTAGAGCTTAGAAATAAGCTGAACACAGATGTGTGCATTGCATTCATGCATAGAGAATCCGAATAATTTTCACGAATTTGAACAAAACTTGTCAAAGTGATTGAAGCTTCTCTCAACTTGATGGAATTGAAGTAGATCATCAAGTTGACTGCGATAAGTTTCAATATGACCTTTGCTAAAACCTTATTTTGGGTAAACATGATTTGATCTAAGGGTAGATCAAATATAATAAAATTAAACCCTAATACATTAGTTAATGATTTATGTTTGATCCTTAGGTGATCATATCATAGTGTGCATTACACAACCCATGAATACCAAATTATAAATATAACTTAAGTAATAAGAATGTAACAACTAATTCTTGATCTATCTTAATCTCATCTACTTATACCATGAGTATCATGGTAATACCTGACTTTAACTCTCTAGTGAGACCGAGTAGGAAAGAAACCAAATTCAAGAGGTAATCAACATATTGAACCTTATCAATCCTTTCTTTCCACACCAATCCTTATCAATCTCTATTGAACCTTATGCTTATATTTGTTGTTCATCAATGTTGAGTAATCAACTATTGATTCACCAATTCTTAACCTATCAACTCTTGTCCTTATCATAGCATTCACTTAAAGTCCTTTATTGAAAGAAGTAAGAAGAGGTAAGTGGTAATGCTAGTTTTAGATATCATCTATAGGATGGGAGTGATTGGAGGGAATCAAATCAATATGGTAACAAAGAAGATTACAAGAATGAATTCTGAAGATAAGTTACTAGGAGTAATCCTATTGGATCAATTAGGTATAGTCAATGAATAATATCTCTTAGTCCAATAGAGATAAACAGAAGATAATCATAATACAACTGTAATGTTGTATGGATGAAATCCTTGATTAGCCAACTGGAAACCTAAGCCATAAATGATCAAAGAATTCTAATGATCATGCTTTTGTCACCAAGATTGAATGCTTATATCATGTATAAGTGACATTGGTGGATAGATATGTTATTCTAGGTAAGCCATGACAAGTCACCATGATATGATGTGAAGTTTTAATATAAGATATTGGAGATAAGTTGATATAAGATAGTATGATTCAGTTGAAGCTAGAGTAGCATGGAGTTATTGAAGTAGTGTATTTCTCTTAAAAAGATAATAAGCTTTTGAGGAAAGTAGAATTTGATTTATATACATACATTGGAGTAATGTTAGTGATGGATGATTAAGGAAGAGTATGAATGGAGTTAGAAGTAACCACTTGTTGGATTGGAGATTATTAGTAGTAGAATAGTTTGATATAGCCAAGTATAGATATGAAAAGATTATGAAAAGCTTTAGTGACAAGATCATTGGATTTATAAATGGATTTAGAAGAATAAAAGGTGGATAAGATTATTCTTGTGAAGTAAAGTTCATCATGTTAACACATGATGATGGATAGGAAGAAGTAGTATATCTAGGAAAGGATTTCCTTAATTAGAAGTCCAGGATTGTGAATTATGGAAGATAGTAATTCTTGGTAAAACATTCAACCTTAAATCTGTAATCAAACTCATTATCTATTTTATCTATTGGATCAATCATCTTATTTCCACAATGCTTTATAGGAATATTTTCCTATAGCAATTCACTTAAGCACATCTTTGTCATTTCCAATTATCATAACCATATGCGCTTAGGAGTTATCTTTATCTATTCTCTCTCATAATTCATTCCAGAAAACAACTTTATATTTCAAAAGGGATATCTTTAAATATCACAAATATAAATGGCTAGTGCTACAAACCATCATACCCTAATATTATATCCATATTTTAACCACACTTTAGAAAGCAGTGAATAACTAGTTCAAGAAATCATCTTTGAATATTTTTAAATAAGTAGGGTGGTTAGGATTCACCTATTAGTGAATTATGAGTAAAAGAATTTACCATTTTAAGAACCTTAATTATTAAACCATTTTATATAATGATTGCTATATAGTAATAAATATGGTTATACCCTAAGCTATATTAAACCCTTACCATTACACTCATAAAGAGGAAATAAAAATCATTTTATAAGTTCTCAATATATATATAAAAGGAAAATCTCTAAAACCCAAAGCGATAAATATTGCACTCAATAAAACAGTTTCCTATTAGTTCAAAAATTATAAAAAAAATCAAGAAAGGTATCAACACCACTTAGTTTCTAATATTCCTGCATTATTTAATGTGCTATATAAAAATTCTGGATGTTTAAATCCTTAAAAAATTCATATTTGAAAAGGTTTAATGAAAACATAAAATAAAAAGGTTTTGCTTAATAAAAACTGGAACCAGAGCAGCAATCCAGGCCGGCCCATGTCTTTCCCTTCCTTCCCTGTCGCTCATGCGTTGCTCCAAGCAGCCCAACAACCGCCCGACCTGCTTTTCTCTGGATGACTAGTGGGCCGTGGAGGGACTACGAGTAAATCAAAAGAACGCCAGGTTTTCCATGAAATGTTGTCGCCGACTTCCTCAAGGCCACAAGAAGCTCATTGGGAGTTCGCCGTCCTGATGCCATCGCTCTGCCAACCTGCCAAGATGCCCGCCGCCGTCCCAGAGGAGGATAAGAAGGCCACCACGACACCCTGCCTCATCCCTATCCCCATTTCTTACTCTTCCTCTTTGTCTCCTCTCAGATGCCGAACCCTAGATTGCCAGAGACGCTTGTTGCCGCCGCTAGAGATCGCCCCACGATTAGCCGAGCGTGCCACGAGCTTCGTCATGGTGTGTAACAACTCTAACAAGGAAGAATCGAGCATACGAGCTCTTAATCGACCACATCGACTCAATTCCCAATGATCACCGCTGCCGGTCATCGTCAATCAATATCGATTATGTGCCCCCTCGACCTCACTGACACCACTACGAGCACCGTGGTGAGTCCTGATCTTCCCGAGGCTCTCCAAACTTTTATTCGCTTCCTAGATCAAGCCCTCGCCATGTAGTTGTGTGCTCCGCCGCTCGTCGTCGCCGGACTCCCTGTTTCGATGACCTTTAGGGAGCGTCACTGCCACTATTAAGTTCAGTAGACTCCCCTGCATCGAACACCCCTAATCGCGCGTCCCAGAACCCATTCATGCGTCGTCTCCGACGATGTTCCGGCGAGGTTCTGGCGAGCTGATGTCAGGGTGATGTCACCCTTGACCTTGTCACCGCTTGATCGTCCTTGTCCGGTGGCAGACGTGGTATAGGCCCATCTGCCATTGTCGGGAGTAGGCATAATTTCAAGAATAAAAACATTAATCAAACTAGGCATGCCATGTGGCATATGACCCACTGCAAAGGACCTAGTCTAGGTCTAGCCTCGGTAAGAAAAGTATTACCTGTTTAGCAAATTGATAAAACAATATTATTTCAAATCCAAATATTCCAGAAATTAAATAAAATCATTAAATCTTGTTTAATTAATAACTTTTGTTTTGTAATTCAGAAAAATGTGTATAATATATGAAAATTTGTAGAAAAATAAAATCTATAACTTAAAACTATTATCAAACATTATTGTATTAACAATTTAAATAATTATTATTTAATAAAGATTTTATAAGTAATAAAACTTTGATAATTCATATTTTAATAATGGTAAATGTTAAAAAATATAAATAAAATACCAAAAATATTAGAAAAATAAGAACTATAATTCAAATCTATAATCATACATTATTATTTCACTTAATTAAATAATTGTTATTTATTAATTATTTATAAAGTAATAAATCTTATAAATATCATATCTTATTATTTATAAATCAAAAAAATAAATGTAATATATAAAAATGATCACAAAAATAATATCTACATGTTAAAAATATAATATTCCACTTTTGAGTTAAATAAAAAGTTAAACACTTTAATAACTTGAATTTAAACCTATTTCTTTAGTTAATAATTCATATAAGGGTAAATAAAATTTGCTAATATTTTAAAATTAACTAATTAAAGTCTAATAAATAGTATTAGTCTTAAATATTTATAATATGAAGTCAAAATGGTTTAACACATTTTAAATACAATTTTATTGAATTATCCTTCAACCATAAGTGTAGATTATTTTATAAAAGGATCCTTATCTAATATAAAATCTCCAAGAATAATTTGTAATGAGATAAAACCTATTGCTTTATTTTAACCACAAGTTTATAAACAAATCAAAACCCTATAGTGAACCATAAGTAGTTAAGTAATGTCATTTCCGTGATTACCACTTATAACCATTCAGTCATAAAAAAAATGATTCTATTCCATTATAAAACCAAGAAACCACTACACCAAATAAAAGTATAACCATTCTTAAGTAACTTTAAGGAAACAATATGAAGTGAACAAAGTATAATTATCATAAGCATTACATCCTAAGTCCATCTATGTTTTTAAAGTTAACTTTAGTCCACAATACTTTAAATATAGTGCTAAAGACCTTATTATGTGTTTTATAGTTAACTTTCATCTATTTTAATTAAGACCTAAGGCATCTCAAGTCTAGACTATTCAAGCAAGCATAAACAACATCAATCACATTTTATCAATCATATTCTAAAAGCTATCATGATTGTTTAAACCTTAATAAAGAAAGATTTTCTTCAAATGTTATTCTTTTGCCACTTCAGACAACAAATGACAATTAATAATAATCACATTACTTTATACTTTACTTATATAATTAGGATTGCTAACACTTAAGTTTGTCATAAGTAACATTACTTGTAAAGTAAAATTTGAAGATAAACAAGTATTGTATAAGCAATCTTGAGTAGCATTTTGCATTTGTGTGTATCTCATTGTTTTATGATGTTATAATTACATGTTGTTTCACACACACTCACAAGCCTTAATAAGAAGCACAAGTATGAAACTTATCTAAAAGGACAACACATTCTAAAGAAACCATTTCCAGTTTCCAAACTCTAGATCAACGTTATCCCTGGGATTCGAGTTTATCAACTTGCATTACATTACTTATGCATAAAATCATCTTGCTTCTTTAAACATTAGTCCTTACCGGACCAATGATGCTGATTTCAGATATTGGATCTTATATTGTCTTGAAGACCGTGAGTGCATAATCTTGCAATCACAAAAGGCAAGTTCACACTTGCTCATGTCCTTTGATTATTTTCTGTAAAGTATTTTACAAATCCAGTGTTGTCATCACCTACAATTGAAAAAGGTCAGAAAACACTTTTTTTGATAATAATGTGAACTATTGGTTATTGATCCAGGGTGATCAGCTAATCTATTAAATCGCGTTGGAATACCACCGTTAGGACTATATCACCTAGGATTTAACAACCAATGTCGCCATGATTCTTGCGCCAGATATTACACGTTGACCATGAGATTTGGAATGGGAGAAGTCGATTGTATCTTCTTCCTCTCGCATGTAGCCAGATGTGCAAGTCGTGGCTGTTATCACTCGTAGCATGCATATTAATTGGTAATTTGTAGAGGATATGCAGCATATGGGTGGGAACCCTCAACGTCCCATGATAGTTCTGGCATCTAATGGTCTGTACAAACCATTGATGTAATTCAATATGTGGGCATGGTGTACACCAAGGAGGCATGCAAGGTCGCGAAGGGGGCAGTGTTTGGCTTGGATCTTAGGTTGGACCTCAAACCAAGGAAGTTTGAACGGGAACATAATCCCAGCCGTGCAACAAAGCCTAAGGTCTCTCATGGGTAAAGTGACACACCTCTGCAGAGTGTAAGAACTGTAACTTGTTACTCCCTGTTTCGGGAAGGAGCTACGAACGCGGCAGGAAAGAAACTACATGAAAGTTCTGGTGAACCCGTGAAGGCTGACGGACATAGCTTTTCAGAATAAAAGCAACCTTTGAAGAAATATTTATAAAAACTTGCATTGCCTATGACCTACGGTCTGTGGCTGTAGATATAGTGCATCAAACACTCCTTTTCTAGTGAACTTGCTGAGTACGCTCGTACTCAACGTACCTTCTTAACCCTTGCTAGATTCTGAAGCCATTAATACGACGTCTACATTAACTTATGTTCCGGGAATCAAAAGCTCAAGCTCTTCAAGGAAGTAAAGGAAGTCAACATATACATCAACTAAAGTAAAGACGAAGTTGCTGATTAGATAGAAATATAATCTCTAGCCATAGAACCTATTTCTGTAGAGTATTGCAATAGCAGCAATACAAGCCAAATAGTTAGATGCTAATCTTATTAGCATCATAGTTATGAGTTGTTTATTTCTGATTCTTTTTTGTAAGAAGTTTCTTTCTCTCTCTTTAACCTATAGTGTTCTTTGGATCTTTTGTAAAGAGTCGAGTTATAACCTATAGTCATGTATTGGACCTGTTGTGTTTCTGTTGTACCACTATGGGGGATGTAATACTAGTGAACGATGTTTCATTGGTGTTATGTCAACGACTATAGTGTACTACATCATGCAGTGGTATGCTGGGTCACCGCAGAAGCACCATCGTTCGCAGTTATCAGGTAACACGGCAGCCTAGGGGAGAGGAACCGCCATCCACCACCTGATATGGTTGCCACCCGGACGCAGTAGTAGGGTTGATTAGGCCAAGATCAGTCCTGGCCGCCTGCCAGGCCTAGTCAGACCAAATTAGCCCTACCTCCATGATGTTGTGCCAAAGCCGCCGTCGGCGTCCAACCACGACTTCGTGGCATACCGTCCCTCGCCATCACCGACCGAACCCCCACGTTTTTGCCCGTCGTCTCAAGTTCGCCAATTTGCGAAACCCCACCATCCGTGCAACCTTGTCCCTTCTAAGCAACGGCGGTCTGCAAATCAACAGCCAAGCCCCCCCCCCCCCCCGATACATGCGAGTGCAGCCAAGTCCAGGCCCGACTGGCCCGGACCAAGATCGGCCACTCACATGTGCCGGAGCATCACGATGGCTAGCTCCTCGATGCATGCGCCGAGCAGCCTCCACGAGATGGCCTGTTCCTAGCCGTGGTAGGCCCGCCTGGCCCGTGGTAGGCCCAAGTTGAGCCCTTCATGTCGCGAGGCCCTGCGGCATCGATGGAGCACCCGCTGCCAAGATCAGCTATGGTGTCGCCCGAAGAGCCACCCTGCCCGCTTGGAGCCACCGCAGAACCGCCGATCGAGGTCCACGCTGCCTATGCCGCACCGTCGCAGGCCGCTGCCGCCTGGCGAGGCCGTCCCTACACACGGGAAGTGGAGATCCCACCGCCGCCAGCACCGTGCTAGCTTCGCTCGATGGTGCTCTCCGGCCAGGAGGGAGTAGGGCGGCGCGAGTTAGGGCGTCTCCGTTGCCGCCGGGAGCAACGCGAGACGCTGACCCAGATTCAGACACTGTTACCCTTGTTCAGTTCAACAGGGTGTAAAGCATTTCAAACGTACATGTACCTAGGAGTTTGGAGGTTTCTACACGTAGATCAAGTATTTAACATGATAAAAATTGTCAAACGGAATCCAGTCGTATCACCTCTCGTTTTCAGTGACCCCAAAATTCCTTTATTATATGCAACAATACACGATCGAAGAGGAAATGAACAGGCTGTTGGATTCTGGTATAGCACTGATTATTAACCGTTACTCTCAAGTGGCCGGTCTACTACTAGTTTAACAAAGTAGAACTAGTTAAGTAGTCACAACCGATAGCTTAGCTAGCGCGATCAACTCCACATTGTTTTGTCTCAAACGGACCGGCCGCCAGCTGCTTGGTCGGCGAAGTAGAGCATATGGTTATGGAATATAAAATGTGGCTCCGTAGGTAGCACTTTCGGCTTCGTAGAAATCTAGCAGAAAACATAGGCCTTGTGCCGCAGGACGACTCAGCTACACATGAACCTGTCCGTTACTTGTGGTAATGTATAATTGTGTCGCTAGACCACTTGGTTTCGGAGTTATCTGTGGAACGCAAAAGGGGAAGTGACGGCATATGGTCATTTTTTTCTTGAGACAAAATATACAACGGTTTCTAAAGGTAGTGAGGTTACAATCGAACGGATCGTCAATTAGCTTTCGCCGCACTCGATCCGTTTGATTGCGGTGATCAGCTTGGACGGATTCAGATCTGTGTATGGAGCACAAACAGACGCAACAAGAGAGCATCCGTACGTACTACTGTATCTTTTTTTCTGGTGCAAATGCAGATATTGGAAGGTGGTAGGCCTCTCTTTCAGATTCAGGGCCCATCTTGTCGAGCAGGCAGAGTATATTTTGCGCTAGGCCTATCATATCAGTTGGTGGCGCTTGTCTCTCGTGCGGTGGGCAAGCTGACAGAGGTTGACTTGGCTCGCTAGCGTGGGTCACGGCTGCCGGCCACCTCAGTGTTTCCTGTCTCGCTTCCCGGTTCTTCTTCGACCGCGTGGGCGGGATCTCTTGGTGGAGCTCGATGAGGAGGTGGTGGCCCCTGAGGTCCACTAGAGGAAAACGGCTATCCGCTCGACCTCGGAGATTAGTCCAGTTCTTGGCCACCAACCGACTAATGCCTTGTACGTTGCTGGAGCGGCACGGGACCGTGGGGCATGCGTCCGGTTGGTAGAGGGCGTCCGGTTGGAGCCACCAACCGACTAAAGGTTTGGCCACAGCCACGTGGCGTGACGCACCTTTAGTCCCGGTCTTGGCCCAACCGACTAAAGACCCCCGCCTCTATAAATGCATTCAGCCCCTCCGCCTCCACTGCTTTTTTCAATGGTGGAAGGTGTGAGGGGTGTGCTAGTTTTTCATGCATGCATTGAAGGTGTTTGTTGAAATGTTTGAGTGAATAATCCCGCTGAATTTCTCATAGAACAAAATATAGAAGGTGTCCGAGACGCACTTGAGCTTTCTCCTCTTTATTTCCCTCGATCGAGGTTAGCAATCTTATCTTTTCTAGGTCATTGATACAATTCATTTGTCGGTGTGAATTGGTTATTTCACTATTTATGATGTCCTGTTTTTTGATAAACTTACTTATATGATGCAGATGAACGGTCGGGAATGGATGTACGGTGACCGGCGGGTAGCTGGGTATATCAGAGGCGTGGATAAATTTATCGATGTGGCTACGGCAAACAAAGAGAATGGATTTATACGTTGTCCATGTGTTCAATTTCGGAACAACAAGGAGTACTCTTCCTCGAAAATCATTCGCGGCCACCTGATTATGAAAGGTTTCATGCCCAACTATAATTGCTGGACCAAGCACGGGAAAAGAGGGGTTATGATGGAAGATGGTGAAGAAGAAGATGATGATAACAACTATCATCATATGTTTCCTGAATACTGTGATACTGCAATGGAAGACAATGGAGAGGAAAGAGGTGAAAAACGGGCATCAGATGAGCCGGCTGATGAACTTGGTAGGGTCATTTCTGATGCAAAGCGAGACTATGAAACAGAAAATGAGAAGTTGAAGTTAGAGGGCATGTTAGAAGATCACAAGAAATTGTTGTACCCAAATTGTAAAGATGGCAGACAAAGCTCGGTACACCTTGGAATTGTTGCGATGGAAGGCGAGTGTGGTCTAACCGACTCCTCATTTGAAAAGATGCTGAAAATAATGAAGTCAAGTTTCCAAAACATAACGAACTTCCCGAGAGTACCTACGAAGCAAAGAAGACTCTCATCCTCTAGGATTAGATGTGCAAAAGATACATGCATGCATTAATGATCGCATCCTCACCATGTAAGGAGTATGAGAATTTAGATAAATGCCCGTATGCAGCGTTGCGGTATAAGATCGACGAGATGACCTGGTGATGTTGAGGGAGAGCCCCTCGGAAGAGGGTTCTGCTAAGGTTATGTGGTATGCTCCTATAATACCAAGGTTGAAACACATGTTCGTAAACAAAGAGCATGCCAGTTGTTGCGATGGCACAAAGAAGACCGTAAGAAAGACGGGAAGTTGAGACACCGCCGATGGGTCACATGGAGAAAAATCGAGAGAGACTTCCAGCCTTTTGTGTGACGCAAGGAACTTATGGTTTGGTCTAAGTACGGATGGCATGAATCCTTTTGGGGAGCAGAGCTACCACAAAGACCTGGCCCGTGACTCTATGTATCTACAACCTGCCTCCTTGGTTGTGCATGAAGCGTAAGTTCATTATGATGCGGTGCAATCATCCAAGGCCAAGCAACCGGCAACGACATTGATGTGTACCTTAGGCCATTAGTTGAAGAACTCTTACAGTTGTGGGGCAAACCAGGTGTACGTGCGTGATGAGAACAAACAGAGCCATTTAATCTCTGAGGGTTGTTATTCGTAACCATCAATGATTGGCTCGCTCTTAGTAACCTTTCGTGATGTACAAACAAAGGATATAAGGCATGCACCCACTGTTTAGATAAGACCGAAGGTACATATTTGCATAAATGCAAGAAGGTTGTGTACTGGCGAATCGGCGATTTCTTCCGACCAATCATCCCGTAAGAAAGAAAGGCAAGCATTTCAAAGGTGAGGCAGATCACCGGAAGAAGCCTGAACTCCCTGCTGGTGATGATGTATTTGGTATGGTCAAGGACATAGAAGTAATCTTTGGAAAGGGTCCTTTCGGGCAATCAGTTCCGAACGACGTCGCTACAGGACACGCACCCATGTGGAAGAAGAAATCTATATTTTGGGAGCTGCCATATTGGAAAGTCCTGCGTGTCCGCTCTTCAATCGACGTGATGCACGTGACGAAGAATCTCTGCGTGAACCTGCTAGGATTCCTAGGCGTGTATGGGAAGACAAAAGATACACCTGAAGCACGGGAGGACCAACAAATTATGAAAGACCCAAAGAACATGCATATAGATAACAAGACGGATAAAGGGCGTCACTTAAGTCGTGCAAGCTATGCTCTTACCAAAACAGAGAAGGAAATCTTTTTTGAAGTCCTTTACAGTATCAAGGTGCCATCGGGCTTCTCATCTAATATAAAGGGGATAATAAATATGGCGGAAAAAGTTCCAAAACCTGAAGTCTCATGAGCTCATGTGATTATGACGCTTGCTTCCGATTGCATTGAGGGGCTTCTACCGAAAATGTTCGAGTACCCATTGTGAAGTCAGATGCATTCCTCAATGCAATATCTCGAAGGTAATCAATCCGATATTCTGCCAAGGTTACGTAGGATGTGGTACAATGTCTTGTTAGTTTTGAATTGGTGTTCCCACCATCCTTCTTCAATATTATGACGCATCTCTGGTTCATCTAGTGGAAGAGATTGCCATTCTCGGTCCGGTATTTCTGCACAATATGTTCCCCTTTGAGAGGTTCATGGAGTCTTAAAGAAATATGTTCATAACCGTATAGACTGAAGGAAGCATCTCCAAGGGATATGGAGCAGAGGAGGTCATTGAGTTTTGTGTTGACTTTATTCCCGACCTTAAGCCGATTGGTGTTTCGATCATGGCATGAGGGAAGACTAAGTGGAAAAGGCACTGGGAAAGAAAGCAATGATATGTAGGGACGGATTCTTTCACTAAAGCACACTACAGTTCTACATAATTCCACCTTGGCACTCCGTATATCGAGGAACACAAGAATATTGTACGCCCAAAAACCCGGGAAGCTGAATCATGGATTACAGATGACCACATGAAGTCTTCGGTGGTTGGATGCGGACACATCTCTTGAATGACACCACGTTGGAGATCGGCTATACTTGTTGGTCAGCGTCACCATCTTCTCAGTATTGAATTTCCAAGGGTACGAAATAAATGGGAATACATTCTACACGATCGCCCAAGATAAAAAGAGCACCAACCAAAATAGTGGTGTCCGCTTTGATGCAATAGACGAGAATGGACAAAAGGACACATATTATGGTTACATAGAGGAGATATGGGAACTAGACTATGGAGTCTCTTTTAAGGTCCCTTTGTTTCACGCAAATGGGTCAACATGAATGGGGAAGGGTAAAGATAGACCAGGTTATGCGGAATGACAACAAGGATCTCAACAATCTTGGTTATAGAGATGAACCATTCGTCCTAGCCAATGATGTGTCTCAGGTTTTCTATGTGAAGGACATGTCCTCCAGACCGAAAAAAAGAAAAAATATGCAAACGAATACATCATATGATGAGCCAAAGCGTCACATAGTTCTTTCAGGGAAAAGAAACATCGTGGGAATCGAGGACAAGATGCACATGTCGAATATTATAATAAGTTTGATGAAATTCCGCCTTCACAAAGGAAAACTGACCCAAGCATTCCGTTAAGTAAAGAAGATGCTCCATGGTTACGTCTGAAGCGGTCATAAGGAATGACATATGCCAAGAAGTCCATGCTCATATTATGTAACTCTAGTTCATGTCTTCGCGGTTTGTGGCTTGATCGAAGGATATCTTTCGCGGTTTGTGGCCTTTAGTCCCGGTTTTGTAGTCTCAGTTTTTAATATTAATAAATGTCTTGCAGCTTGTAACTTCACTAACTAGATCAATACGCCTCGGAGCTAACTAATTTCACATATTAGGGAGTGCCTCTATGACCAGTTTCTCGGAGATGCCGGAGGACTGGCTCCGCAAGATCTCCTCAAACCGGCCGATGGTGTCCCTGCTCTCGAAAACCATCTTGCAGCTTGTAACTTCACTAAGTAGATCAATACGCCTCGAGCTAACTAATTTCACATATTAGGAGTGCCTCTATGACTGATTTCTGAGATGCCGAGGACTGGGCTCCACGGCATCTCCTAAACTGGCCGCAGTGGTGTCCTCGCTCGAAAACCATCTTGCAGCTTGTAACTTCACTAACTAGATCAATACGCCTGAGCTAACTAATTTCACATATTAGAGTGCCTCTATGACCAGCTTTCTGAGATGCGGAGGACTGGGCTCGTCAAGATCTCCTGAATCGGCCGTAGTGGTGTCCTCGCTCTAAAACCATCTTGGAGATGCCTCAAACTGTGGAGGACTGACTCACAAGGATGCATATTTATAGTACAAGCAGCTCGGCATAATGTCGACACTCATGACATAATGTCGACACTCACCCCTATTATTAGTGTTGACTCATCTTTAGTCGGTTGGTGTCTCCAACCGGGACTAAAGGTTCATATTTAGTCCTTGGTGACACCATCCGGACAAGGTACAAGCATGCACATAATGTCGACACTCACCCTATTATTAGTGTTGCCGCCCACTGCAATCCTTCTTGATCGTTGGTTTCTCCAACCGACTAAATATGAACCCTCTCTTTATATAGGCATTTCCTCTATTTATTAGGTAACACTCAAGACATTTATTAATATTAAAAACCGGGACAAACCGGACAGTAGGGTTCATGAGATAGAAAACAAAATTTTCCTACGATGTGAACTATATACCAAGATCTATCTACTAGATACAAACAACGGGCGGATGTACATCCGTAGAGAACATACCCTTGAAGACCGACAAAGCTTAACGAGTTCAACTTGTGGTTGATGTAGACGATCTCTGCCGATCTCAAGATCGAGAAGTCCTAGCGCCGCAAAAGCAGCGCATCCGTGCTCGCACACGCTCGAGGAACCGAGCAACCTCCGCCTCCTCGCCCAATGATGCAATGGAAGCACAACTCTTTCTTGCCGAATAGCCACCGGAAACATGTATCTCGCTAGTCCGAGACCATGGGGATAAATTCTAGAGGGGAGAGAGATCCTTCACGAGGAGGTGTGAGAGACAAGAGGAGGAGGGGCCTTTTATAGGAGGAGGGGGAACCCCAAGGGGTGGCCGCATGGGGCTGCCCCTGCCTCCCTCTTCATGGGTGGACACTCCACTAAATCTCCTTTAAATTCCCTCCACTCAAAAGTCCACTCAAATTCCCATTAAATTTCCACCAAATTTAATGCAAACTCTCATTAAATAAAACTCTTTTATTTTATTCAGAATTTTGTCAATTACTTTAATGACAAACATTCACAAATAACCCCTTGCTAGAATTCTATTTCACATGCATAACCACTTTATGCAATTTCACCCGAAAACCTGTTTCGGTATCTAGTGAAATAAATTCTTGCGCTTGTTCATTCTTTCAGCATGAAACATTTGCTCCAATTGGATGTCGGTGTCTCTTAAGTGTGTCACCCTACGGTTCATGAATAATGCGGACATGATCGAGACCCCTCTCGAATCAATAATCAGAAGCGGGATCTGGAGACCCGTACTGACTCCCACACATTCAACGATGACTTTCTTGTGATCGTCGGAACCTTTTACGCTAGTATCTTAACCCCTTTGTTTCACGATATATTACATGTCCGAGATTCGATCATCGGTATCTCCATACCTAGATTGATCTCGTTACCGACATGCACTCTTTTCTCGTTCCTGTGATATAACATTCTAGTGATCAAATCACTTGCTTGCAAGCTAATCAATGTGATATCACCGAGAGGGCCCAGAGTATATCTATCCATCATCGGGATGAACAAATTCCACTCTCGATCCATGAGCCTCAACATAACACTTTATTAGTTCTGAATCCATCTTTATAATCACCTTATTGCGGTGTGACGTTTGATGTTATCAAGAAACTCTTCCGTGTTAGTGATTGACATGATCTCATGGTCTAAGGATTAGGATCACTGTAAGTTGTTATAGCAATATAAACACAATGACTTTGATCGTAATGCTATACTCGGATTAATGTTCATCACACCATTACACTAATGTTGTGATCGTTATTAACAACATCCAATGTCCATGATCGTGAAACCTTGATCATCTTGTTAATCAACGAGCTAGTTTATGAGAGAGGCATAACTAGGAACTTTCTGCTTGTTTATTAAACACATGTATTAACAGCTATTAATACAATTATAGCATGCAAAATAAACATCTATCATATACTTGGAATATACATAATAAACACTTTATTATTGCCTCTCGTGACATATTCCTTTGTGGACTAGCTAACACTCGACTAAAGCCGCCCCTTTAGTCATAATCATGCCTAGTCCTATAGACGCAGCTCGTGGTCTTCATCGTCGCCGTCATCATCATCGCCATCACCGCCACTCGGGATCCTCAACCCATCCATGGCATATACCAGGCCATTCCACCTCGGATTCACGGCGGGTGGGAGAGGGTCTCCGAAGACGATGCCGCCACCGGGACATGTGGGGCCTGTGGCGGGTGGACTCGTGGGCACCGAGGCGGATGGTCTCCCCGCGATGTAGCGCATCACTGATGATAGTACGGTTCGCCCACCACGCACGACGGCCGGCTTGTGGTTCACCGGTGGCGGCCATCACCTCGTACTGGCGAGCACCCTTTCCGCCTATTAGCGAAGAAGGCATTCCTGTGTGTCGAGTTGTCGGGATCCCACTGGGATCCATCCGCCTCCTCGGCGTGAGCTCGTGGTAGAAGTGGTTTGTGATGGCCTGGCGTGAACCTTGAGGGACAGGAGGGACAGAACCCTCTCGGCCAAAGATCCAGCCAAGGCGGCAGCCGGGCGGACAAGGGTAGTTGAGGCGCCTTCGGTCTCCTCGAGGGTCGAATGGCCCGAGGGCGTTGTCCATTGTTCTAAGAGAGGAAGGTGTGGATGTGTGGATAGCCATGACACGATCACCCTAAATATAGAGGAAAGGGCGGAAAACTTGGCGTAAAGCTTTGGGAAATGGCGGAATATCTTTAGTCCCTTAGTGACTACATCCGGGACTAAAAGCTCTAGTAGAAAGGAAAGGCGGAAAACTTGGCAGAAGAGGTGGGAAATGGCGGAAAATATTTTTAGTCCCGTTTGTGACTACATCCGACTAAATGTGTGCCAACAATGATCATGTTTCAAAAACCTTCACAAAATGACCTATCATGTTCGAGGTTTCATGGCTTTTTCGGTCCAAATGACCGATGTTATGTCTTGAATCACGGCATAGTTTGTGATGTTGTGCCCATATTATGCATGTGTGTGGACATTGGTATGGAGAACAATGTTGCAGAGGAAGTTTTCCTTTTGTCGCACGGAAAAGCCCTTTTCCATTTTCCGAGCGCAAAAACGGTCGCTTTGTGAAGTAACCACCAAAATGCCGCTTCGTAATGCTACCGCCCCTATTTTCCTAAAATACTAGACCACCTTACATGGACTACCTCCCAACCGTACATCTCAAACCTTTTGTCCATCCCGGTAAAAGGACAAATGTCTCCGAATCGGTAGGAAGTGGGTCCGGTTTGTACTATAGGTACATGATATATCGCCTGTGATTTTTGAAAAATCATTTTAGACTCGCAATATGTGGTTTCTTCAGAGATCCAATGCAAGTTCTAATGATGCTCGCCCCTATCTTCATGCACACCGTTCGACCATAGTTAGAAATTTAGATAATTCAAAACGGGCATAATAAATTCAAAAAATCAACAATGAAAATCCTTCGTGGTGTCATATTTTGTTACATAGTTGAAAGGAAAATACGACTTGGTATATTGATCATGTTTCAAAAACCTTCACAAAATGACCTATCATGTTCAAGGTTTCATGGCTTTCGTCCAAATGACCAATGTTATGTCAATCACGGCATAGTTTGTGACGCTGTGCCCATATTATGCATGTGTGTGGACATTGGTATGGAGAACAATGTTGCAGAGGAAGTTTTCCTTTTGTCGCACGGAAAAGCCCTTTTCCATTTTCCGAGCGCAAAAACGGGTCGCTTTGTGAAGTAACCACCAAAATGCCGCTTCGAATGCTACCGTCTATTTTCCTAAAATACTAGACCACCTTACATGGACTATCTCCCAACCGGTACATCTCAAACCTTTTCCCATCCAGGTAAAAGGACAAATGTCTCCAGTAGGAAGTGGGTCCGGTTTGTACTATAGGTACATTATCTATCGCCCGTGATTTTTTGAAAAAATCATTTTTAGACTCGCAATATGTGGTTTCTTCAAAGATCCAATGCAAGTTCTAATGATCCTCGTCCCCTATCTTCATGCACACCGGTTCGACCATAGTTAGAAATTCAGATAATTCAAAACGGGCATAATAAATTCAAAAAAAATCTGAACAATGAAAATCCTTCGCGTGGTGTCATATTTTGTTACATAGTTGAAAGTAAAAATACCAGACTTGGTATATTGATCATGTTTCGAAAAAACCTTCACAAAATGACCTATCATGTTCAAGGTTTCATGGCTTTCGGTCCAAATGACCGATGTTATGTGCTGAATCACGGCATAGTTTGTGATGCTGTGCCCATATTATGCATGTGTGTGGACATTGGTATGGAGAAAAATGTTGCAGGAGGAAGTTTTCCTTTTGTCGCATCGAAAATCCTTTTCCATTTTCCGAGAAAAACGGTCGTTTGTGAAGTAACCACCAAAATGCCGCTTCGTAATGCTACCGTCCCATTTTCCTAAAATACTAGACCATCTTACATGGACTATCTCCCAACCGTACATCTCAAACCTTTTCGTCCATCCCGGTAAAAGGACAAATGTCTACCGATCGGTGGGAAGTGGGTCCGGTTTGTACTACAGGTACATGATCTATCGCCTGTGATTTTTTGAAAAAATCATTTTTAGACTCGCAATATGTGGTTTCTTCAGAGATCCAATGCAAGTTCAAACGATGCTCGTCCCCTATCTTCATTTTAAAAGGTTACATTAATTATTTATTAAAAATAGAAAATGGTTTTGGATTATTTATTCAAATCCATACACTTCTTATGTTTAAAGTTTTCTAAATTCCAAATTAATATTCAAAAATATAAGTTAATTCATTTTAAAAGGTTACATTAATTATTTTTTAGAAATAGAAAATGGTTTTGGATTATTTATTCAAATCCATACACTTCTTATGTTTAAAGTTTTTCTAAATTCCAAATTAATATTCAAAAATATAAGTTAATTCATTTTAAAAGGTTACATTAATTATTTTTTAGAAATAGAAAATGGTTTTGGATTATTTATTCAAATCCATACACTTCTTATGTTTAAAGTTTTTCTAAATTCCAAATTGATATTAAAAAAATATAAGTTAATTCATTTTTAATTGTAAATGGTTCATATTTTAAATGTTTACATTAATTTTTTTTAAACAGAAAATGGTTTTGAATTATTTATTCAAATCCAAACACTTTTTATGTTTAAAGTTTTTCTAAATTCCAAATTAATATTCAAAAATATAAGTTAATTCATTTTAAAAGGTTACATTAATTATTTTTTTAAAATAGAAAATGGTTTTGGATTATTTATTCAAATCCATACACTTCTTATGTTTAAAGTTTTTCTAAATTCCAAATTGATATTAAAAAAATATAAGTTAATTCATTTTTAATTGTAAATGGTTCATATTTTAAATGGTTACATTAATTATTTTTAAAATGAAAATGGTTTTGAATTATTTATTCAAATCCAAACACTTTTTATGTTTAAAGTTTTTCTAAATTCCAAATTATTTATCATTTAAAAATACAAATTTAAACCCCAAAATAAAAATAAGGCGAACAGAGAGAAAATAATTAAAAATTTGAAATCGGGGAATATGTCCTGTTGGAGCCACCAACCGAGACTAAAGACTCAAGGCCAACCCTTGGTCTGAAAATATTGACTATACGTCCTTTGGTGGCTCCAACCGGACGTATAACCTTTAGTCCTTGGTTGAGCCACCAACCGACTAAAGGTCCTTGTTAACCTTAGCCCCTCCTCTTCTTCTTCCCTTCCCCATCACTTCTCTGCTTACGACGCCACAACCGCCTCCGTTAGACATCCCGCCGCCTCACCGTCGCCTGCGTGGTCGCTGCCGCCGCCGCTTCGAGCTTCCCGCCGCCCGCCCGCCGCCGCCCAACGACTGCCGCCACCACCTCCAACGCCGCTGGCCGCCATCGGCCGCCAAGGTACGCCTCCTCACCCTCCTCCCTCCATCATGCCTCTCCCTCCTCCTCCCGCCACGGGCAGGCACCGACGGGCAAAGCCCGGGTGGGTGCGACAATGGCCTTGAGATGCGGCGCGACAATGGCGAGATGCGCGGCGCGCCTGCCATGAGCCCAACGTGGCGTCTAGGTGGCATCCACAGGCCCTGGTCCCACCAATACCTCTAGGGCTAGCTCCTTCTCCGTGACAGATGACCGTTTCCCTTTGCTTGCGTGGTCACGAGGTGGCTTCGCCCCACGTCAGCCACTATGGCTAGTTGTTACTATGGTGCAAAAGGTTTAAACATTTGATTTAATAATTTCAGAATTTGAATAAAACTTGTAAATTCAATAACTTTTAATCTGTAATTCAGAAAAATACAAATAATATACCAAAATGTTCAGAAAAATGAGAACTATCTATCTATGCTATAATCATGCATTGTTCAACAACTTAAATGACAAGTTTAATTAGAACACCCTAGTAACCCTAATAGGTGATTCCGGAGTTCCTTGAGTTAGGGTTTGCGCCCCTCGGAACCCCGATTAACTTGTCGAGCATGCTTTAGGGTTACATTCCAATGCACATTAACTTGTTGTATCATTGCTTGAGCGTTGCATCGATGCCATGTGTTGATTGTTTCCCTTTCTTCCGGTGATTTGGTTCTTCTCGGTAGAATACGATATCGAGATCCGATCGATTCCAATATGGTATTTTGTTAGTATCTAGTGTTACCTATCCGCTGGATAGTTTCCTTTGTAGCCTTATACTCATGTTCCCTCTCATATGCATCGAGGTTTCTCGAACTAGGTTTTACACCCCTCTAACTCCAATATTGATTTTAGTTGATTTTAGCTAGAGTTACCTATCTACTACACGGTTTACTTTTGTAGCTAGGTTTAGGGTTTAGGGTTTCTCTTCATTTTTATTATTGTGTATGTATATATTAGGGTTTCTCCTTAACTTTCTCCTTTAGCTGCTTTGACTTATTCGTTTTCCACCTATGCGTAAAATATGGACCCACACGCCGAGACGAAGAAAAGGAAGAGTTGATCCAAGGTGTGATCCATGGGAAGATAATTTAGACGATCAACGCTTTCTCGAACAACTTCGTGAGGGTGATCCTCTTTACCGGAGTAGACAACTTGTTTGAGGTTGAAGGTGTTGCCTTCCATGAGGGAGAAGGCGATGCCTTGTGTAATCGAGAAGACGACTGCTCCGGAGAGGTGCATGTAATATAAATCAATTCATTAATTAATCATCTGCTATCTATATAGAAATAGTAACGACGATCTTTCTTCTTTTAGCCCTCCGGATCGAAGGAATCTACTGAAAAGAGCAGACGAGGCCCAACCAAAAGTTGCAAGACCATGAGAGGTTCAGATCAAGATGTCAAGACGGCAAACCGACGGCCCCGGTTGTCGCAACCAAATTTGTGGCACAATGCGTAGTAATCGTTAGGGACTTAATCCCGATCACCATTAGAAATTGGAATAGGCCTGCTAATGCGGATGAAGAGGAACATGTTTATTTGTCCCTAACCACGCCAAAGATTTACTATGGAAGAGTCTCATGGTTAATTTCAAACTATCAAGATAGAGCTAGATCCAAATGCGGAGGATCCAGCTTGAGGACGCCTTACAACATGGGAGAGCCATGGAGGCTAAGGTCGTGAGTGGGCTTTGAAGAAGATGGCCCAGAGCCACCAACTGAAGAAAAGATTGCACCTTGACTATGTCATGAAAACAAGACTCGATTTCAAGAATATTCAGTTTGAGAAGATAAAACCATTCGGGCTGAGTTTGTGGAATACAAGAAATCGGAAAAAGCTAAGAAAATGTCTCAAACGAATAAGTCAATGTCGCTAACAAGAAGTATCACCATACTATGGGGCAAGGTGGCTCAGGTCGGCATTCCTAAGTGGGAGAAACTTGAGCAGAACTGCGTGATAAAAGATCACCCAGATGCAGACGATTGGGTAGAACGTGCAAGGAATTGGTTTTACGGGCATGGGGCACGTTGGACTCGGAAGGGAGGTGTATATATAACATACGACATAAAGAAGACCCTTGCCAATCGAGAGGATCGAAAAGCGAAGAAGGCTGTTAAAGATGGGGACTTCATTCCCGATAGAGAGAATGATGAGCTCACACTCGCCCTTGGAAATAAGGAACATGATGGACGAACACGAGGCACAATAGGCTCCCAATCATGGAGGACTGGGTTTCAAGAGAGGAAGAAATATCCCGATAGAAGCCGCCGAGGAGTAAGGACAGGGCGGCTTGAAGCGAAAGTTAGAAAGAGCGAATGCTTAATCAAGAACGATTAAAGCAACAACAAGATGAAATTAACGCACTTAAAGAGAAAAGTACTACCGCCCATCTCAAGAAGACACCGCATTCGATGCTACCGCCTATAGAATAATCGAAAAGCAGTGGCTTCCACAGAGGTCCCGGTGATGACAATGGCGATGACGATGATGCACCGACGATGGCTCCTGTTGGCTACCCAGGATGATATCACAGATGACACATCGCGAGCTACATGTCAAAGTTGTGAACATATCAATGAAGGTGGCGGTACGACTATGCCTTATCAATTGGACCCACACCAACTTACCACCGCCGTCCGGTTCCAGAGGGCTACGCTATTGTCGGTGGATGAAATCATGCCCACCTTTGAGGTTTTGGATCTTCACTACCTGCCGGTGAAGGGATGTGGATCGTGCTGGTGACGAAAAACATCACCATTCTATGGCAAGGAATGTATCGTGCTTCAAATCACACGCCAAGGCCATCTTCGCCGCCGCCTCCTCACCCGTCTCCCGAGGTCGCCGCCGCCAGCAGTCTTCGCCGCCTCACCCGCCCGCGCCACCAATCTCCGGTGCAGCCATCGCCGCGGGAGCCATCGTCGGCGCCTCAGGATAAAAAGTGTAAGCGTACCGCTACTATGAGTCATAAGCGATCTCCGAAATGTAAACAAGAGCCTCTTCCAAAAGTACCAACGGTTCCTCCCAAGAGCGCTTATGACTGATCAAGAGGAGATCATCGATCGTTGATGCGAAACGACAGCTGCTAAGTCGAGGCGACCGAAAGAGCCAGAGTTCCCAAAGACCAAAGAAGAAAATGACAAAGTGTTGAAAATGCTAAAGAATCTTCATCAACCCGAGCCAAAGCTGTCATCGACTATGAGCGTTCTATTCTTAAGTCACATGCGCAAAAAGCCTCAAGAGCAAGATCGATGCAAGCGGAAATCATGTTGCCCACTGAGAACAAGCAAACAGACTTGCGCCTCTCAAGGTGATTTCTCAAACCAATGTGGGTTGAGCAAATATGGGGTAAGAGCAAGATGATCCAGAGGTAGTTGCAATACGGAGAAGCCGCTGCTCAAGGTATGAGTATTGCCCAAGACTTATCCCGCTTAGAGTTCTTCCGTGAGTGAAGTAGCATACAAATACCAAGACGGAAAACCTCTCGAAACTCGAGGAGGTAAACAATCTTCCAACAAAATGCTAAGATTGCATAATCGGTACATGCATGCCACAAGGGCCGGGCTAATCGGATAGTGCTGAGGGTTACAAAAAAGCATCATGGGAAAGATAAGGATGACATGATATCCATTGAATTTGATGAACTATTTCAATTATTCAATCAAGACGCCTTGGACAAATCTATCATCAATGCCTATTGTCTGTAAGTACTAATTCTTTAATTAATTTAGTCTCCAGCTATATTATTTTGTTTATTGCATGTATATAATCATACTGTAATATGCAGAATGAAGATTCTCGAATGCAGCAGAGGACAAATCTATGACATTGGCTTCATTGACCCATATTGGGTTCATGAAGATAATCTCAAAATAATCCCCCAGGATGCGGAGGATAATATAGTACACGCGTTAAGGTTTCAAGAAACCAAAAGGGAAATACTATTTCCTTACAACTTACAATGAGTGTTATTGTCTTGTATACACTTTCTATTTCGCTTACTCGATGTTAAGTATATAATTGATTAGTTCTGCATTCGCAGGTACCACTATATTCTGTTAATCATTCAACTTGACAAAGGGCGTGTACTAGTCATGGACTCGAAACATAAACCCCTTGAGACGTGGAAGGACATGCAGATACTTCTCCAAATGTAATTCTAATCATTACGACACTATATCGGCAACGTCGTGAATTTTATGATATCAAGTACTTAATAACTTATTTTATTCGCTTTTCACGGGCAGCGCTAGGAAAAGGTTCACCAAAAGGCTAGGGTGTTTGGAAAGAGGAGCTTACATTTGAAGCACTAGATGTAAGCACCACTAGCTATATCCGCATCTCTTTGATTCTAGTTTTGATACGCTTATTATCATGCTTGATTATTATTTTGATTGAACTCGCTCGTAAAGTGCCCGACGCAGGACCGTGTAACAATCTATGTGGATACTATGTATGCGAGTTCATACGGCAGACGTGCGATGAGAAGGGCAGAAATTTAGAGCAACTCCACGTACGTAAACAATTTCTATAGTTTCTAATTTCAAACAAATTGTGTTTAGTTTCATTCATATAGGTCTTCCTTTTAAATCAGATCGAACGTCTACGGGACGGTCTTCTGCCAAAGGATCGCGTACGAGCAATTCAGGAGGAATTGGCGGGATTCTTGGATGCAGAAGTCCTAAACACACAAGGGGAATACTACTCGGCTGTGTATAGACAATAGGAATTGTAAAAATAGCAACTTTCAAGAAATTGGTCGGTAGCATCGAATAGCAACTTTTGTATGTAGTGCATGAACTCGATCCGTGTATTGAATATAATGTTGTCATCATGATCTTGTGTAATATAAGGTTTCTTCGTTGATAAGTGCAAAAAACTAAATAAACAATAAAACAACCTAAATGAATTATCTGCCGCGGCACAAAAAGTGGCGAAAATGTCACCAAGCAACAAAATGTGCCAAAATGAATTCTTCTGCCACAGAGAAATGGGCCAAATCTCGACGGCAGAGAAAGATTAGTCGGTTCGTGTTACGAACCGGGACTAATGCTCCACCCGCCCTCGCGCTCTGATGCCGCCACGTGTGCCCCCATTTGTCCCGGTTGGTGGGGCAACAGGGACTAAAGGTTAGAGCTTTAGTCCCGATTGCCCCGTCCCGGTTGGGCAACCGGGACTAATGGCCCTTACCAACCGGGACGCATGGGGCGTTTTCTACCAGTGGTCAGCCCCCCGCCCAGCCTCCCTCCCCTGACCGGTGACGACTCGGGGGCGGGAGGATGAGGTTCGGGGGGCAGAGCACTCAGACGACAGTGACTCGGCGTCGGACCCAGAGTCACCTCTCACCATCGACGCGTCGCCACCGCCGCCAATTCCCCCACAAGGGGCCGCTGGAGGCTGCTCGGCCCCCTCTCTGGAGGCTGGGCTCTCCGGAGGAGGTCCCTTCTTCCCGGGGAGACGCCCACTGTCTCGAAGGCCCGCCAAGCTGGCCCCTATGGACCTCCTCACACAGCCCCGTCTGCCTCCTCGACCTTGACATCGCGCAGTACGGCTCCAACCTCCCCCGGGGTCCTTCGCCTGCCCCGATCCCCAGTCGCTCCTCCTGAGCTGGAGTCCTCGGGGAGTGAGGGGATGGTGGTGTGTGCCAACCAGTCCCCACGTCCCCCGGAGTGGTGTGCTACACCGCCTGACACCCCGGACCCATTGGCGCTGGTCGCCGGAGACCCCGGCACCCTCTGCCGCATCCAAGCCACGGACCAGGGCCCCAGCCGCCTTCCCGCCCTTCCCGCCATAGTGTTCATCTGCGACTCCGGACAGGCTTGTCCGCCCGAGCCGACGGTGGCGGAGAGGCTTCTCGGTAGCGGCGTGTGATGAGTTTTCAGGTACCACTTGACTCCTTAGTCTATTCCTCAGCCCTGGTCCTGGGTTTTCCGGTTCCTGTTCTATGTGCTTTCAGAGGTTTCCGCCACCGGGCGAGGTGGCTGACCGGGATTGTGTTCCGTGGCAGAAGGGGACGCGTCTCGAGTAGTTCGCGGCCATTAAGGCGTGGGAGGGGTATGCGGGAGCTATCACTGCTGCCCAGGCACGCGACGCCCGGGAGCGGGAACGCTCTCGGATCCTAGACGAGGACAGGCTCGTCGGGCCTGGCCCCAGCGGGGATCCCCCTCCTGCACCTGATGAGCAGGAGATCACTCATAATCCAACCCCTCGGTAGGCCACGTGGGAGACATCCCAAGGCAGTGTTCGCCTCTCTCCTCGTGTCTGCTCGGTCCCCACTAAGGGGACCACCCCGGCCTGAGGTTTCCTGATGGACATCCTCCGGGCCATACGGATGTTCATTTGGAACATCCGGGGGTTCGGTCACAAGGGCCGACGTCGCCAAATCAAGGATTACATCCGCTTGGAAGTGCCGGATATTTTCGGCCTTCAAGAGACGATTCGCCAAGACTTCTCCATCGCCGAGTTGGAGGCCCTTAGCATTGCAAGTTCTCCTGGTCCTAGCTTCCAGCGTCTGGCTACTCCGGGGGGATCCTCCTGGGGGTGAAGGAGGATACCTTTGAGATAGATGATATGGACCGAGGGGATTTCTTCGTGAGCATGGACCTCACACATAGGCAGACTCGCTTCAAATGGGAGGTGATTATTGTCTATGGCCCGCGGATCATAGGAGGTCCGAATTTTGCCGGAGCTCAAGTCGAAAGTGGAACGGATCGAGATCCAGATGGTAATCGCCTATGATTTCAACCTGATCCGCTCAGGAAGACAAGAGCTCGAATGTGGACCTCCCTAGGATGCGATGTTTAACGACTGCATTGCTGATCTGCCACTCTGCGAGATTGTGTGTGTGGGCGCTAGATATACATGGACAAATAAGCAGCTTCACCCTATCCACAGCATCCTCAACCGTGTCTTTGTTTCCGTTGAGTGGGAAGTAGCCTTCCCCCTTTTTTGTTGAAGGCGATCACTAGGGTTAGATCTGATCGTACCCCTCTCCCCTTCTCCTCCGGAGGGGGTCGCCCACCAAGACTAAACTGATTCCACTTTGAATCCTTCTGGCTCCAGAAACGAGGCTTTGTGGAGGCGGTTCGGTCTAGGTGGAAGTCAGCGGCCGCCTCGATTCCTCGAGTTTACTATGCAGTTGATATCTGGCACCATTGTGCTAAGTTATCTCGACAGTTCATGAGGGGTTGGGGGGCTAATTTGAGGGCGGACCTCCGAAACTAGAAGGAGGCCATCCTGGGGGAAATCCAGGCCTTGGATAGGGAGGCCGACCAGCACGCCTCTCGGCGAGGCTTGATTGTTGGAATTATGCCCTAGAGGCAATAATAAAGATGTTATTATTATAATTATTGTTCATGATAATGTTTATATTCCATGCTAGAATTGTAAGCGAAACTTTAATACTTGTGTGGTTTGTGAACAACACGTGTCCCTAGTATGCCTCTATGGACTAGCTCATTGATTAATGATGGTTAAGGTTTCTAACCATGGACATGAGTTGTCGATTAATAATGAGATCATATCATTGGGAGAATGATATGATGGACAGACCCAAACTAAGCGAAGCAATTAGATCGTGTCATCGTGTTCATCTTTGCGAAGCTTTCCTTATGTCAAATATTGTATTCCTTAGACCATGAGATAATACAACTCCCCGTATCGAAGAAAGCTTTGAGGTCATCAAACGTCATCCTATGAGAGGGTGATCATAAAGGTGTCTCTCAGGTGATCGGAAAGTATCTGTTGGGTTGTATGTATCAAGATGGGCCCACTCGGTAATCGATATCAACACCGCTTGCAAGCATGTGGTTAAGGAGTTAATCACAAAGTGATATCGGATTACGGAACGAGTAAAGTACTTGTTGTGAACGAGATTGAACTAGGTATGACTAAGACGACGATCAAATCTCGCAAGTAAAATATCGAGACGAAGGGAATATATATATGGGATTGATTGAATCCTGGCATCGTGGTTCATCCGATATGATCATCGATGAATGTGTGGAGTAAATATGGGTTTCGCACTTCGTTGATTATTGATAGAAGATCATGTCTGCATGTTCTCGAACCCGAAGGGTCACACACTTAACGTGTCTCGACGATTGGATGATTGGTTTATGAGTTTTTGTTCGGAGTCTCGGATGGGATCCGAGACATCACGAGAGGTTCCAGAATGGTCCAGAGAATAAGATTCATATAAGGCAGTGCAGTTTTTGGAGTTCGGAATTGTTCCGGGTTAATCGGTATTGTACCGGAAGCTTCTAGAACCTTCCGGAAGGGGGCCAACGTGGTCCCACCTTCCGGGAGGGGGCATGGGCCTATGAGGGAGTGCCCTGGCCGCATTGGGCCAGGGGCACAAGGCCCCATAGGGCCCAGCCGGCCAAGCAAGGGATAAACCCTAGTTGGACCTTCTAGAAGGGGGGGTTTCCTTGCCCCCCACTCCTCCCTCCTTTGGCCGCCGGCCTAGGGCTTGGGGGAGGGGTTAGGGCAGGCGCCCACCCCTCTATATATAGAGGTCTGGGGCGCACCACCACCCCCCCACACCTTCCCTCAAGCCTAGTCGCCCTTCTGCCCTCCTCTCTCTCTCTCTCCCTCCCGATCGTGTGGCGAAGCCTGCCGCAAATTCTCCACCAATTGCACCGCGCCGTCGTGTTGTAGATCCAACCCATCTCTCCACCATACTTTTGGGACCAAGGAAGGAGGAGACGTCGAGGTGCTGCACGTGTGCATCTCACGGAGGCATCGCCCCTTGCGGTGCTAGGTCGGATCGGATCGCGAGGAGGAGAAGCGATGCGACTACATCACCCACGCCCGATAACGCGTTCACTGTAATCTTCAAGGGTATGAAGATCTAATCCAATCTCTCTCATTGTTTGCATCTCCTAGATTAGATCTTGGCTTCCCTGCTCGCATCCGTAGAAAATTTTGATTTACTATGCCGAAACCCTTCATTGATCCCATAGGTACTCCTTGAGACCTCCATTATGGAGATCTACAAGGGAGGAGGCTCAAGGCCAACGAGTCGCCAGAACTGGACTTCCAGGGGGAGACAAACATGGCCTACTTCCATGCCATTGCTAATGGTAGGAGGAGGAAGTGCTCGATCCTTCCTTCAAAAGCGAGGATCTGTTGAATCCCCACAAGCCCTCCGCCCATATTTATGCCTTCTACCGGACCTTTCTGGTGTCGCCTGGCCCTCGCTTGCACCGGACTTCTGGTCTGGTGAGGCGCTTGTCTCCCTCGTGGAGAATGCGGAGTTCACCCGCCCTTTTCTCCCGGAGGAGGTGTCGACTGCCCTGAAGGCCATGAAGTCTAGTTCGGCCCCGGGCCCAGATGGTCTGCCCGTGAGCTTCTTCCAGACTTTCTGGGTCCAGCTTCAGCCGGATCCTCCAGATGTTCCAGGAGTTCTACATAGGGACCCTGGTGATGTCTCGCCTGAACCTTGGTGTTATTACCCTGATCCCCAAAGTAGTGGGGACCACAGATATCCGCCAATTCCGCCCAATCACAGTGATTAATGTTATCCAACGTCTGTTCGCCAAGGTCTGTGCCCTTCGTCTCGCTCTGGCCATGGAGAGGCTTACCCATCCCCTCCAGTTCGCCTTCCTAAAGGTACGCCTCATTCACGACGATGTCCTGGCCCTTCATGAAATTATTCATGAAGTCAAGACGCAACGTTAGAAAGGGGTGTTTCTCAAGTTGGACTTCCAGAAGGCCTATGATCGCTTGGACTGGGCCTTCTTGAGGCTAGTGCTGGAGAGGCGGGGTTTCGACGACCGTGTGATCTGCTGGATTATGCAGTTCGTGATGAGTGGACAGACGACGATCAACATCAATGGGGAGATTGGCCCATACTTTAGTCCGTCCTGCGGGGTTAGACAAGGGGACCCGATTTCCCCCTCTTGTTTAACGCTGTAGTGGACGCCCTGGCGGAGATTTTGGATAGGGCCACATCTCTGGGGTGGTGGGCCACCTGATCCCTGGAGGTGGGATCTCCCACCTCCAATATGCGGATGACACCATGATCATGGTGCAGGGTTCGGACCTTGACATCATTAATTTGAAGTTCCTGCTCTTTTGCTTCGAATCTTTGTCTAGGCTGACGATCAACTTCGACAAGAGCGAGGTTATGATTCTGGGTTACTCCGAGGAGGAGCGTCAGAGGATAGTTGATAACCTGAACTGTAAGCTGGCTAACTTCCCCATTACCTATCTGGGGATGCCCATCCGGGAGACTAGAGTTTTGATCAGAGACTTGGCCTGTAGGGGTTCGTAGCATGGAAAACAAAAAAAATCTACCGCATACAAACAAACAAGCCAAGATCTATCTACTAGATTGTAGAAACGAGTCGAAAGAATAACTCACCCTCGAAGATTCCAAAGTGTTTAACGAG
Source organism: Avena longiglumis (assembly GCA_030063025.1). Taxonomy (NCBI): domain Eukaryota; kingdom Viridiplantae; phylum Streptophyta; class Magnoliopsida; order Poales; family Poaceae; genus Avena; species Avena longiglumis. Next base: position 557,039,130 of record CP125975.1, read on the forward strand.
AGCGGATTCTCGTGGGTGATGTAGTCGATTCTTGCCGATCTCAAGATCGTAGACGATCCTTCCGGCTGCTTTTGGCGCTTCCATGATCACACCTCGTTAAATTTCGATGAAGACCTTCCTCTCCTTGTTCCAAAGAGGTGCGGAGGTTGTAGCCTCGCGATTCCGAAGACGACTTCTTGGTACCGGAAGTAGAGGGGAGATCTCGCAGGGCTTCGCCTTAAGCCGGAGCGAGTATGGTGGACTATGAGAGAGGCCTTGGCGATCTAGGGTTTAGAGGCACCAAGGGAGGAGCCTAGCCGGCGTCTAGGGTTAGGGTTTCACCCCAACTCGGCGAGTTGGTGGTGCCCTAGGCAGCGGCAGCAGCAGGGGTTGGTGGCGCCGGCGGCTTAGGGCTAGGGTCTTGGGTGGTGGAGGTGTAGGTCTAGAGGGGCAACCCTGCCCATCCTTTTATAGGTGGAGGCCAAGGGGAGGAGTCCTCCCCCAACTCGGCCGCATTGGCTGGCGGTGGAGGGAGAGGAACTCCTACCCAAGTAGGTTTCCTACTCTCCCTCCACCAAGCAAACTTGCTCTTTGACTTTTCAAATTGGCGTTTGACTTTTCAAACTAGGATTTGATTTATCCCTTTATTTTGCTCAGCGATGACACCTAGTACATGATGCAACCATTCCAACTTGTTATGACATATTCATGTACCCTTCCTCCGAGTGCGGACCTTCCGGAACCTTCTAGAACATTCGATGAAAACACCGTAATCATTCTCCAACCCAAACAGGACTTTCCTTATATGAATCTTATTCTCCGGACCATTCGGATCTCCTCGTGATATCCGGATCCCATCCGAGACTCAACAACATTCGGTCTCTTACTCATCATTCCATAACTACTCAACAACATCGAATCCTTAAGTGTGTCTCCACGGTTCATGAATTATGCTAACATGATCGAGACACTTCTCCGAACAATAACCAATAGAGGAATCGAAATTCATATGGTTCCCACATATTTCTCGATTACTTTGTGATCGAATGAACCACTTACATACGATACCAATTTCCCTTTGTCTCACAATAGTTTACTTATCCGAGGTTTTGATCGGTATCTCCGCATACCTAGTTCAACCTCGTTACTGATAAGTACTCTTTTCTCGTTCCCGTGATATGTGATCCCTTGTGAGCCAGTCACATGCTTGCAAGCCAATTGCATGACATTCCACCGAGAGGGCCCAGAGTATATCTATCCGTCATATGGATGGACAAATCCCACTCTTGATCCATGTGTCTCAATCCATACTTTCCGAACACTCAATGCCACCTTTATAACCATCCAGTTACGGTGTGGTGTTTGATGTCATCAAAGCATCCTTCCGGTGATGGTGATAAGCATGATCTCATCATCGAAGGAATTAGGTTACTATGTATCGTAAAGCATATAGCAATTGAACTATTAAAATGACTTGATCTTTATGCTACGCTTATCTATAGGAGTATGTCCATCATACCATTATCCTAACGATATGATCTTGTTGTTAATAACATCTCAATGTTCATGATAGGGAAACCACAATAATTTATTAACCAACAAGCTAGTATTATAAAGAGGCTTTACCAGGGACTCTAATTTAGTTACAAATCACACAAGTATTAATGTTTCCTTGTTAGTACTGTTATAGCATGAATGTAAACATTTATCATAAACACAAAGATATAATAATAACTACATTTATTATTGCCTCTAGGGCATATCTCCAACAGTCTCCCACTTGCACTAAAGTCAACTAATCTGGATTACATGGTAATATACCGAACACCCATGGTAGTTTGGTGTTGGTCATGTTTTGCCCTCGGGAGAGGTTTAGTCAACGGATCCGCCACATTCAGATCTGTGTGTACTTTGCAAATCTTTATGTCACCATCTTGGACGTGTTCTCGAATAGCGTGAAAACGTAGATTGATGTGCTTCAGCTTCTTGTGTGACCTTGGTTCTTGTGCATTGGCTATGGCACCCATGTTATCACAGTAGATAGACATTGGGTCCAGCGCACTTGGAACCACACCGAGCTCTGTAATGAACTCCTTCATCCATATCGCTTCTTGTGAAGCCTCCGAAGCAGCTATGTATTCCGATTCAGTTGAAGATCTCGCCACAATGCTTTGCTTTGCACTCCTCCAGCTAATCTGCACCATTCAAAGTAAATACGATCCAGTTGAGATTTAGAATCATCCGGATCGGTGTTCCAACTAGCATCGGTGTAACCATTAACAACGAGTTGTTCATCAACTCCATAAGAAAGAACCATATCCTTAGTTCTTCTCAAGTACTTAAGGATGTTTTTGACCGCTGTCCAATGATTCACTCCTGGATCACTTTGATATCTGCTAGTCAAACTAACAACATATGCAATGTCGGGTCTAGTACATAGCATGGCATACATTAGAGATCCTATGGCTGAGGCATAGGGAGTCTTACTCATCCTTTCTCTATCTTCTGCCGTTGCTGGACTTTGAGTTTTACTCAAGGTCGTATTGGGCAACATCGGCAAGAACCCTTTCTTGCTATCTTCCATTCCAAACCTCTTTAGAACTTTGTCCAAATATGTACTTTGAGACAATGATATTAGGCGTCTCGATCTATCTCTATAAATCTTTATGCCTAATATGTAAGCTGCTTCGCCAAGATCTTTCAGTGAAAAACTATTATTCAAATATTCCTTGACACTATTAAGAAGGTCTACATCATTCCCAATCAACAATATGTCATCTACATATAGTATTAAGAATGCCTGAGCTCCCACTCACTTTCTTGTAAATACAAGCTTCTCCATAAGTTTGTATAAAACCAAAACTTTTGATTACCTTATCAAAATGTTGATTCCAACTTCGGGATGCTTGCTTCAATCCATATATGGACCGTTGAAGTTTGCATACCTTGTTAGCATCTTTAGGATCGACAAAACCTTTGGGTTGCATCATATACAACTCTTCATCAATGTCTCCATTGAGGAACGCTGTTTTGACATCCATCTGCCATATCTCATAATCATAATATGCAGCGATTGCTAACAAAATCGTCATATATTTTAGCTTCGCTACTGGTGAGAAAGTCTCATCGTAGTCAACTCCTTGAATTTGTCGAAACTCTTTTGCGACAAGTCAAGCTTTGTAGACAGTAACATTACCATCAGCATATGTTTTCTTCTTGAAAATCCATTTGTTCTCGAGCCTTCCGCCATCCGTAAATCCACCAAAGTCCATACTTGGTTTTCGTACATGGATCCAATATCGGATTTCATGGCTTCTTGCAATTTATGGGAATCTGGGCTCATCATCGCTTCCTCATATGTCGCAGGGTCATCGGTGTTGTCCAACAACATGACAGTCATTACGGGATCATACCAATCAGGAGTGGTACGAGTTCTCGTTGACCTGCGAGGTTCTGTAGCAACTACATTTGAAGTTTCATGATCATCATCATTAGCTTCCTCTCTTATTGGTGCAGGCACCACATGAACTTCTTCTGGTGCTGCGCTACTCGCAAGTTCGAGAGAAGGTTCGACAACCTCGTCGAGTTCTACTTTCCTTCCAGTCACTTCTTTCGAGAGAAATTCCTTCTCTAGAAAGGATCCATTCTTGGCAACGAAGATTTTTCCTTCGGATCTATGATAGAAGGTATACCCAATAGTTTCCTTTGGATATCCTATGAAGACGCATTTTTCCGATTTGGGTTCAAGCTTGTCCGGTTGTAACTTCTTTACATAGGCTTCGCAACCCCAAACCTTAAGGAACGACAATTTAGGTTTCTTCCCAAACCATAATTCATATGGTGTCGTTTCAACGGATTTAGATGGTGCCCTATTTAAAGTGAATGCGTATGTTTCTAATGCATAACCCCAAAATGATAGCGGTAAATCTGTAAGTGACATCATAGAACGAACCATATCTAAGAGAGTTCGATTACGACGTTCGGACACACCATTACGCTGTGGTGTTCCCGGCGGTGTCAATTTTGAAAGTATTCCGCATTTCTTCAAATGCTCGCCAAACTCGTAACTTAGATATTCACCTCCATGATCAGAACGTAGAAATTTAATCTTCTTGTTACGTTGATTCTCCACCTCACTTTGAAATTCCTTAAACTTCTCAAAGTTTTCGGACTTATGTTTCATGAAATAGATATACCCATATCTACTCAAGTCATCCGTGAAGGTAAGAACATAACGATAACCACCGCGCGATGCTACACTCATCGGACCACACACATCGGTATGTATGATTTCCAATAAGTCCGTAGCTCCCTCCATCATACCAGAAAATGGAGTCTTAGTCATTTTACCCATCAGACATGCTTCGCATCTTTCAGGTGATTCGAAATCAAGTGATTCAAGAAGTCCATCAGAATGGAGCTTCTTCATACGCTTCACTCCAATGTGACCAAGACGACAGTGCCACATATAGGTCGAGTTATCGCTCAATTTCAAACGTTTAGCTTCAATGTTATTAATATGTGTATTTCCACTATCGAGATTCAATAAGAATAGACCATCTATCAAAGCTGCATGTGCATAAAAAATATTACTCATATAAATCGAACAACCATTATTCTCGGACTTAAACAAGTAACCGTCTCGCAATAAACAAGATCCCGATATAATGTTCATGCTTAACGCAGGCACCAAATAAAAATTATTTAAGTATAAAACTAATCCCGATGGTAGATGAAGAGGTAGCGTGCCGACCGCGATCACATCAACCTTTGATCCATTTCACGCCGATCGTCACCTCGTTCTTCGCTAGCTTCCGCTTATTCTCAAAGACTGTTTCGAGTTACAAATATGAGCAACCGAACCAGTATCAAATACCTAGGCACTACTACGAGTACTAGTGAGATACACATCAATAAAATGTATATCGGATATACCTTTCTTCTTGATGTTGCCATTCTTCAAATCCTCCAAGTACTTTGGGCAATTCCGCTTCCAGTGACCTTTTCCCTTGCAGTAAAAGCACTCGGTATCAGGCTTAGGTCCAGCCTTGGTCTTCTTCGTCGGTGCGGCAACTTTCTTACCACCCTTCTTGGTGTCCTTTTTGCTTAGACTTGCCTTTCTTGAATTTGGTGGTCTTATTGACCATCAACACTTGGTGCTCTTTCTTGATCTCCACTTCTGCAGATTTTAACATGGAGAAGAGTTCTGGCAACTGCTTGTTCATGCTTTTCATATTGTAGTTCATCGCAAAGTTCTTGTAACTTGGTGGTAGTGATTGGAGGACACGGTAAATCCCCAAAGCATTAGGAATCACTATACCCAAGCTTTGGAGTTTGTTTGCGTGCCCAAACATCTTAAGCACATGCTCACCAGAGCTGCCTCTTCCATATTGCGTTAAAGAACTTTTCGAAGCTCGATAGCTCTCAATCGCGTGAGTCTCAAATATCAATTTGAGTTCACGGACAATAGCATGGGTCAATTCTCAAACCTTTTACGAAACTCCGATTCCAAACCATACAAGATAGCACCGAATCGGAGTACTTGATTCTTCCGAGTGAGGTAAACATTCTTTACTTCATCGGTAGTAGCTGCAGCGGGTCACCCAAATGTGCATCCAAAGACATAGGTCAAATTACCAGCATTGAGGACTATCCTCAAATTGCGGAACCAATTATAGGGGTTCGTAGCATGGAAAACAAAAAAATTCTACCGCATGAACACACAATCAAGATCTAATCTATGATCAAGCCAAGATCTATCTACTAGATTGTAGCAACGAGTCGATAGAATACTAACCCTCAAATATCCAAAGCGGTTAACAAGAGCAGATTCTCGTGGGTGATGTAGTCGACACTTCCGATCTCAAGATCGTGATAGACGATCCTTCCGCGCCGTTCCGGCGGCTCATGATCGATCACACGTCGATTGATGAAGACCTTCCTCTCCTTGTTCGAGCAGGCGTGGAGGTTGTAGCACTCCTCGCGATTCCGGCAGACGACACGTGGTACCTAAGTAGAGGGATATCTCGCAGGCTTCGCCTTAAGCCGAGCAGTATGGTGGACTATGAGAGGCCTTGGCGATCTAGGGTTTAGAGGCACCAATGGTTTTTATGTGGCGGTGGCTAGGGCTTGGAGAAGCCCTAACTCGGCTACTTGGGAGGAGAAACCCTAGGCGGCGGCAGCAGCATATGGTGGCGCCTGGAGCTAGGGTTTAGGTGTTTGAAGAGGGCAAGGTGTGTTCTTGGAGGGGCAGCCCTGCCCCTCCTTATATAGGTGGGAGGACGCGGCAAAGGGGAGGGGAGTCCCTCCCCAACTCAGCTTCCAAGGCCAGCGGTGGAGGGAGAGGGACTTCCTCCCCAAGTAGGTTTCCTACTCTCCCTCCACCAAGCAAACTTGTCGTTTGACATTTCAAATTGGCGTTTGACTTTTCAAACTAGGATTTGATTTATCCCTTTATTTTGCTCAGCGATGACACCTAGTACATGATGCAACCATTCCAACTTGTCATGACACATTCTTGTACCCTTCCCCTCCGGAGTGCCGGACCTTTCGGAACCTTCTAGAACATTCCCGATGAAAACACTGGAACCATTCTCCAACCCCGAAACAGGACTTTCCTTATATGAATCTTATTCTCCGGACCATTCCGGATCTCCTCGTGATATCTCGGATCCCATCCGAGACTCCGAACAACATTCGGTATTTTACTCATCATTCCATAAGTACTCAACAACATCGAATCCTTAAGTGTGTCTCCCTACGTTTCGTGAATTATGCGGACATGATCGAGACACTTCCCCGAACAATAACCAATAGAGGAATCTGGAAATTCATATGGCTCCCACATATTTCTACGATTATTTTGCGATCGAATGAACCACTTACATACGATACCAATTTCCCTTTGTCTCACGATAGTTTACTTATCCGAGGTTTTGATCGTCGGTATCTCTGCATACCTAGTTCAACCTCGTTACTAATAAGTACTCTTTTCTCGTTCCCGTCATATGTGATCCCTTGTGAGCCAGTCACATGCTTGCAAGATAATTGGATGACATTCCACCGACAGGGCCCAGAGTATATCTATCTGTCATATGGATGGACAAATCCCACTCTTGATCCATGTGTCTCAACCCATACTTTCCGAACACTCAATGCCATCTTTATAGCCACCCAGTTACGGTGTGGTGTTTTATGTCATCAAAGCATCCTTCCGGTGATGGTGATAAGCATGATCTCATGGTCGAAGGAATTAGGTTACTATGTATCAGAAAGCTTATAGCAAATGAACTATATTAAATGACTTGATCTTTATGCTATGCTTAACTATAGGAGTATGTCCATCACATCATTCTCCTAATGATATGATCCTGTTGTTAATAACATCTCTATGTTCATGATCAGGAAACCATGATCATATATTAACCAACAAGCTAGTTTAACAAGAGGCTTTACTAGGGACTCTTTTATGTTTACAAATCACACAAGTATTAATGTTTCCTGTTAATACAATTATAGCATGGTATGTAAACATTTATCATAAGTATGAAGATATGATAATAACCACTTTATTATTTCCTCTTGGGCATATCTCCAACAGTCTCCCACTTGCACTAGAGTCAATAATCTAGTTTCAAACCTTTGTGTATTCAACACCTATGGCTTCCCGGTGTTGTATGTACACGATTGCTAGTGGTCAACTGATCTCCAGATCTGACACTTCCAGTTTCGTTCCGTGTGTAATTGCATGTCTTTGCGTCTCTACGCATCACTCATTCTCTAATGATATGGCTTCGTACAAATTTGGTCCTTTGGTGTGACCTTTAGTTCTTTGGGGTTAAAACATGTTGATAATATTGTCGTACAATATATCTTCATAGTATTATCCATACTTTGAACTACACCTAGTTTGATAACAAACTACTTGACACAAATGCCCTCTTTTGCTGCTATAATAGCAGTTATATACTTAACCTTTTATTGTAGTATCTGTCACAATGTCTTAACTTTGGAACTCATCCAAATTCATTATGGAACCTACTTTCCATTATATTGTGCCACCCATAGATTGAGATAAACTTAATTTGTACTTTGTGACAAAACTAGTATCAATGTAATTCATTTACAATGAACTAACCATCTATTTGTCACTTCTACAAAATAATATATTCTTAGTTCTTTTACAAGATCATAAGAATATCTTTACTATCGTCCAATGATTATCTTTTGAATCATTCTGGTATATGATCATAACATTTAAAGCATAGGACATATCTGGATTTGTACATATCACAGTATGATTGATATAAATACTCTTTGTGATTTCATACATCAAGTATCAATCTATACTTGAATCTTTGTTTCACTTACCAAGTGTCAATACACTTGAATATTGAACTCATTCAATACATCATCTATGTACTTTTGGCACAACCATATTAGCGTCTATTGATGCCAAATATTTGGGTTTTGCCTAAGTCTTTCATCAGGATGAAATTCTTAATATGTGCTAATAAAAGATACATCATTTCCAATCAACAATATGTCTTCCGCATAATATATTAGAAACATGTCTTAGCGCTCCCACTTAGTTTCTTGCAAATGCAAGCATCTTCATCGTCTCTGATGAAATTAAACTATTTTAATAGTTTCATCATAGTGAAGATTCCAACTCCGCGGTGCTTACTTCAACCATTGAAGTTTGCATATACTTTTAGCATCCCTTGAATTAACAACACCCTTTGGACCGTGTTAAGAACATGTCCTAGGCAACAATTCTATTAGAAGAACTAGTTTTGTTTATTCAGCTACCACATAACAAAATTATATGTAGTGGTTGCTTCATTAATACGTCTAGACTAAATATCGCTATGAAAGATCAAATCTTGTCATAGTCAAATTTTGAATATTGTTGTGAACTCTTTCCCAACATATCGACTATTTCATAGATGTGAAACATCCATGTCTATTTCTTTATAGATCTAAACACGACTGTAAGGTCTTACACCTTTCTCGAGGGTCCTTCAAGTTCAAAGCTTGATTTCTCGTGTATGGAACTATCACGGATTTTATGGCTTCAAGCCATCTTACGGAGTCAGGGCCCATCATCGCTTCTTTGCATGTATTCCGTTCATTATTCTCAAATAATGATTCAACCCTCAAATCTTGGTATTTGATTGTTTACCTGACCTACTTGGTTCAATAGAAACTTTGACCTTCGTAACCACAATCTTTGAGGTATGTGAGCCATGAGCATTGTTTCTGCCTCCGGAACACTTGTCGGCGCTGCGCAACTCTGCACATATAGCTAAGGTTCTTTTAACCTTATCAAAGTTCTATTGTCCTCCCACTTAACTTTTCAAGAAAAATTCCTTCTCAAAGAAACTTGACGTTCTAAGCGACAAACACTTTTGTCTTTGGTGTTATGGAGGAATACTTAACTATTATTCAAAATAACATACAAAGATATGTTCATCCGATTTTGGTTGCAAACATCTTTCTTATGCATAGCATACCAATTTTTTAAGAAAGGACAACTTGGGTTTTATCCCAAACCATAACTTTATATGGTGTCAATTCAACAGATTATGATGGAGCTATTTTTAGTGGAAAAACGGTAGTCTCTAAATCTTTTAATCTTTAAAATATAATGGCAGTTTTATGAATTACACCTTCGATCTTACCATGTCAAACAAGGTTTAATTACATATCTCGAACGCTCCATACTCTTATGGTGTTTCGGGACATACAAATTCACGGAACGATTCCTTAAATCTTAGGTATTATGCTAAACTTGTAACTCAAATATCTTCATTTATGATCTTATCATAAACTATTTATATTCTTGTTACTATGATTTTGCACTTCATCTTGAAAGTCCTTGAACTTTTTAAATGTTTCATACTTCATCCTTATTAAGTAAATATTCATATATTCACTCAAATTTTCGGAGAAAGCATATGAAGTTGAAATCCATCGCTCTTGACTACACATAATGGACTTTATACAACAATATGTACAAGTTCCAATAAGCTAGTTATTCGTTCCCTTTCAGCCTATGAACGAAGTTTTAATTATCTCTAGGAAAGTTTCACAAGCGTCATTTGATCAAAAATCAAAAGACTCCAAAATTCCATCCACATGGAGTTTCTTCATGTTTTCTTTCCAATATAATTTAAACGGCGATGTCACTTCCTAAGTGATCTTTCAATCAATTTGTCTTTCGACATTTTTAGCACTAGTTTTATGGATGTGATTTCTCCAACGAGATTTGTGAATCATCCATCTTTTATGGATTACGGCAATTATTTGAACAACCCTTTTGTTCTCATAATACCTGATAAAACAAATCTTGAAGGCAAGCTTTGATGTTTAACGAGCAACACAATAACCCTTTATTTGTTCTCGATGAACATCATCACATATTCTTTTGCTAGTTACTTAGGCCATTGTAGTTCATGAATTCTGTTGTTTCATATGACGATTCATACCAACAAATTCAGTATCCAATACTTAAGAACCACATTATTTAACAAGCAAAGAATATATCCATAACACGTATATCCTTTATATACCTAAACTAAACAATTCTAGTCTTTTCTTTTCTGCCATATATTTATGAGATTCTCTTTCAGTATTTCTTTTTCTGTTTGAAAGAATCTATCAACATCAATAGTGGAGCCATATACATGACATATAGTCCAAAGCGTGTATAGTTAAATACCAATGTCTTTGGACTTGCACTTTGAAGTAGATTACCATCATCAAATGTTTGGTGTTCTTTCAAATTCCATTCTTTAGTGATCTCTTTGTGTAGTAAACATTTTACCTACATCAGATATTCATCCTTATCATGAAATTATCCATGATCAAGCTAATTTTAGCTTATAACGATGAATCACGAGTATAATGTTGCTCTCCAAAACCTTTTGGTGGATTAGGACAACTAGTGTCTCCAACCTTTTGCAAATTCTCATCAAATATGAGAACATGACTTTTGCCATATTATACTCTATGATGTTACAATCAAAACTTTGTTTCAGATATCACAATATCTTCCACACATCATGGTTTCTGAAAAAACTCTTTCAACTCCTAAATTACCTTGATATTGAAACTATCTTTCGAATATCAAGAATCATGGAGACAAACATGATACTTATACACTAACACTGCAATTGTCACTCTTGTGTTAATACCAATTATTAAACTTCATGGAGTAACCGTAACTTACTGAAAGTTTGCAATAGGACTATTAAACTTTAGATTAACACTTCAAAACAATACGATACCAGTTCGTAAAGTAACTAACCAGAATTCTATAGTTCTATCATCTCAATTAAAACTAAGCGCAAGGTGGTAAACAGATGCCAATGGCTATAACAACTATGCAAATTCACTTCGATTTAATTTATGATAAATAGTGTTCAACTTTTAATCATATTGTTGTTGAACTCCCACTCAAAACAATATCCCTCACATTGTTTTAGTGATCACACGAACCAAATCCACCACATCAAAACCGATCATCACGAGAGTTGATGTAGCTTTAATGGCGAACAATCAACATGTTCATCATATCTACTATATGACTCATGCTTTACCTTTCGGTGATCCGTATTCCGAGACCATGTCTGTACATGCTAGGCTCGTCAAGATCAAACCTTAGCTTCTGCATGAGCAAATCTGGCTTGCTCACGATGTATACACTCGCAGAATCTAACACGCCTGATCATCACGTGATGCTTCGAAACAACATGCTTTAGCAACGGTGCTTACTAAGGATGAACACTTTAAAACTTGAAATTGTGTGCTTGAGGGATCATCTTATAATGCTACCGTCGTGAACTAAGCAATACAAGATGCATAAAGGATTAACATCACATGAAATTCATAATATGTGATATGATATGGCCTTTCTTCTTGTGCTTCCGATCTCCATCTTCAAGCACGAACATGATCTCCATCATCACCGGTATGGCGTCAAGGTCAATGGCGTCGTTTCATGGTTGTCGTCCACCAGCTTCAACTATTACAACTACTTTGAATAGACATGCAGGTCTTAACGGAATTTATAGACAACCATATGGCTCCTGCCGGTTGCCAACTTACAATAAGGGACATTGCATACATCATATATAAACACAATCATGGCCATATCACATCACAGCACACCCCTACAAAACAAAGTTAGACGCCTCTAATTTTCTTTGCATGTTTTACGTGGTTTGGGGCTTTCAATAAGTGTCGTTCTAACTTACGAACAAGAACCACAACGTTTATACTAGTATTGTCAATCACCCATTGTAAATTGAATCTTAACTATGTTGGGAGAAACAGGCACCCGCAAAGCCACTTATGCAATACAAGTTGCATGTCAAGCGTGGAGCAAGTCCCATGAACGATGTCATGTAAGGTTAGCCCGGGCCGCTTCATCCCACCATCCCGCAAGATGCAAAGTACATAAGAAGCAATCGACAACAAAAGCATCAACGCCCATAATGACCATTGTGTTCTACTCGTGCAACAGATCTACATATAGACACGGCTCTGATACCACTGTAGGGGTTCGTAGCATGGAAAACAAAAAAATTCTACCGCATGAACACACAATCAAGATCTAATCTATGATCAAGCCAAGATCTATCTACTAGATTGTAGCAACGAGTCGATAGAATACTAACCCTCGAAGATCCAAAGCGGTTAACGAGAGCGATTCGTGGGTGATGTAGTCGACACTTCCGATCTCAAGATCGCGTAGACGATCCTTCCTGCGCCCAAGTAGGGCTTCCGCATCGGTCACACGTTGTACTCGATGAAGACCTTCCTCTCCTTGTTCCAAAGTCATGGAGGTTGTAGCACTCTCCTCGCGATTCCGGCAGCACGACGACGTGGTACCGGAAGTAGAGGGGAGATCTCGCAGGGCTTCGCCTTAAGACGGAGCGAGTATGGTGGACTATGAGAGAGGCCTTGGCGATCTAGGGTTTCGAGGCACCAAGGGGTTTTGATGTAGCCGGCGGCTAGGGCTTGGAGAAGCCCTAACTTGGCGACTTGGGAGGAGAAACCCTAGGCGGCGGCAGCAGCAGGTGGTGGCGCATGGAGCTAGGGTTTAGGTGTTTGGAGAGGGCAAGGTGTGTTCTTGGAGGGTCAGCCCTGCCCCTCCTTATATATGTGGGAGGCGCCAAGGGAGGAGTCCTCCCAAATCGGCTTCAAGGCGGTGGAGGGAGAGGGACTTCCTCCCCAAGTAGGTTTCCTACTCTCCCTCCACCAAGCAAACTTGTCGTTTGACTTTTCAAATTGGCGTTTGACTTTTCAAACTAGGATTTGATTTATCCCTTTATTTTGCTAAGCGATGACACCTAGTACATGATGCAACCATTCCAACTTGTCATGACACATTCATTTACCCTTCCCCTCCGGAGTGCCGGACCTTCCGGAACCTTCTAGAACATTCCCGATGAAAACACCGGAACCATTCTCCAACCCCGAAACAGGACTTTCCTTATATGAATCTTATTCTCCTGACCATTTTGGATCTCCTCGTGATATCCCGGATCCCATCCGAGACTCCGAACAACATTCGGTCTTTTACTCATCATTCCATAACTACTCAACAACATCGAATCCTTAAGTGTGTCTCCCTACGGTTCGTGAATTATGCGGACATGATCGAGACACTTCTCCGAACAATAACCAATAGAGGAATCTGGAAATTCATATGGCTCCCACATATTTCTACGATTACTTTGCGATCGAATGAACCACTTACATACGATACCAATTTCCCTTTGTCTCACAATAGTTTACTTATCCGAGGTTTTGATCGTCGGTATCTCTGCATACCTAGTTCAACCTCGTTCGATAAGTACTCTTTTCTCGCTCCCGTGATATGTGATCCCTTGTAAGCCAGTCACATGCTTGCAAGCTAATTGGATGACATTCCACCGAGAGGGCCCAGAGTATATCTATCCGTCATATGGATGGACAAATCCCACTCTTGATCCATGTGTCTCAACCTATACTTTCCGAACACTCAATGTCATATTTATAGCCACCCAGTTACGGTGTGGTGTTTGATGTCATCAAAGCATCCTTCCAGTGATGATCATAAGCATGATCTCATGGTTGAAGGAATTAGGTTACTATGTATCAGAAAGCTTATAGCAAATGAACTATATTAAATGACTTGATCTTTATGCTATGCTTAACTATAGGAGTATGTCCATCACATCATTCTCCTAATGATATGACCCTGTTGTTAATAACATCTCTATGTTCATGATCAGGAAACCATGATCATATATTAACCAACCAGCTAGTTTAACAAGAGGCTTTACTAGGGACTCTTTTATGTTTACAAATCACACAAGTATTAATGTTTCCTGTTAATACAATTATAGCATGGTATGTAAACATTTATCATAAGTATGAAGATATGATAATAACCACTTTATTATTTCCTCTTGGGCATATCTCCAACACCAATCCGCGAAGTTGCTTCCATTGTTTCTCAACTTTTCTTTCTCTAGGAACGCGTTAAAATTGATGGTAGGGGCCGCCATTGATCTACAACATATTTGCAATAGTTTAGACTAAGTTTATGACAAATTGAGTTCTAATTAATGGTTATATTAATCTAGGTGAACTCCCACTCAAAACAATATCCCTCACATTGTTTTAGTGATCACACGAACCAAATCCACCACATCAAAACCGATCATCACGAGAGTTGATGTAGCTTCAATGGCGAACAATCGACATTTTCATCATATCCACTATATGATTCATGCTTTACCTTTTGGCGATCAGTGTTCCGAGACCATGTTTGTACATGCTAGGCTCGTCAAGATCAAACCTTAGCTTCCGCATGAGAAAATCTGGCTTGCTCACATTGTATACACTCGTAGAATCTATAACACCCGATCATCACGTGATGCTTCGAAACAACGAGCTTTAGCAACGTGTAGCACCCCGGGTAAAACCACTACTAGAAAACTGCTTATGTTTATAGTTTGTGCATCATCATGACATCATCGTGCATTTATTCGCCTAAAACAATTTCCCAAAAACCTATTTTTTGTTTTTCTAGAGATTCCCCTCTTTGTTCAAACCAAAACCCTAGATCGATCCAGATATTTTATTTACCTAAAAATTATTTATAAAGTAAAATTATTAAAAACCTATTTTGTCTGGAGAGGCAGTCTAGCCGGTCAGGCCAGAGGCCCAACCGGTCAAACCACCTACTATCCGGCCCATCTAAATAAAACCCTAACCCTAAAGTCCTAGAAAACCCTAGATCCCCTACCCCACCTCCCCCCCCGCCGCCACCCCTAGCTCCACACGCCGCCTCTGTGTTCAAAACACGTTGAACACCGGCCCACCACTCCTTCATCGCCACCAGCGGTGCCCGATCCCTCGCTCACGATCCCACGCGACCCTGGCCCACCTCGCTTCACGCCACCAACCCCGCGTCGCCTCCCCTGTCCCACTCCCACCTCGCGACCGCCCGCTCTCTTGACCCGTTCCACGCACGAGAATCACCATCGCGATCCCGCAATCCCCGGGCCCCACCTCCCCGCCGCACACCGCACCCCGCCAATCCTGCTCCCATCCCCAACCTCTCGTCCTCACCTCGTCCTTCCTCGACGTGATCCCCGCCGCCAGGCACCCCTCCGCCCCTCTCTCTCCCATCGCTCGCTAGGGACCCTTCCCCCTCGAGCTTGCCCCGACCATGGCGCCACCGCCTCGGTGCCCCTCCTGTCGCGACCACCCCTGCGAGCCGACGCCGCCTCCTCTGGCCGCATCCCGAAGGCCGTCACTGACTCCTTTCGCTGTCACCGTCTGAGCTCTGCCGCCTCCTCTCCATCCCACGCAGCGGCGCCGCACACGGTGCTCGAGCGACGGCGCCTGCTGCTCTTCATCAACCGCCAGCCTCGTTCCTCTATCGGCGTTATGCCGCGCCGACTCTGCCGTGAGCTCCGCCTCGTCCCCGCGCCACGCCATCCCTCGCCGCGTACCTTGACCTAGGCGCCGCCTGTCGCCCGGTTGGCCTCGCCTCCATCTGCAGGTCACCTAATCCCTGCTGCAACGTCGCATCGTCCCGTGTTCCTGGGGCCCAGTTTACCTTGTTCCGTCTCGTGCGCCTAGGGAGCCCCTACCCGTACTTGTCCTTGATGCGGCCAAGTGCGAGCAATATGTGTATCAAGGTCACTATTCCATTGGCTACCTGATGTAAATTATCGATGTGCTTCTGCCGACGGAGAAATGGTGGTACCACTACCAGATCTGCTCATGGCGTAGTTGTTGCAGACGTTTGGACAATGTCCTCGATACCGATGATGTGGTAAGAGATCCACACCTACAAGATCCACCTCGATGAACAATGGGCGACGCTCCTCGAAGTTCTCCACCGACACCAAGTTCTGCCTCATGGTCCATATGGCGTCGCACCCCAAGGCCTCCGGAGGGGAGAACACAAGACCTCCTTCATGGATCGATGAGTTCTCCTTCATGGATCTGAAGGCCCAACCCTGAGGCCATGGACCCTGTCGACCCCTCAGAGCCTCCCAAGATATCCGATCCACCATGTGTGACCCCTATCCGAGACCCCTCATATTTTTATAATATATGATATTGATCTTGTTGCATATTAAATGAACATGTTTGCATACATATTGTGGGTGTTTGGGGGTATCTAGATGATTCACCTAAATTAAATATGGGCTCCATATGCGGACAAATTTAGTCTAATATTGGCCCCATTTAAGTTTGTGTAGCGAACCGATACTATGTTTTGCCATGTTAAGATAACATTTAAATTGGGGGTATCTAAACAACATGAATTTAATAATTAATTGTCGAAACCCCGGTTTCATTTAATATTGCCTAATCACATCGCATCTTTGCCATGTCATGCATCATATCCTGATCATGCCGATTCTTCCGCATTAGTTATAATTATTGCATCGCTTGTTCCTTTTAGTGTTTTGCTTCTTCCCGGATAGAACGATGAGATGTTGTGAGCTTCGACAAGTTCTTTGGTTATGAACCTTCAGCAATATTTTTCAGGCGAGCATCCCCCTCTTTCTACCTATCTTACTTTTACAGTCTTTATTTCCTCCTATTGATCTATTGCTACTTGTGTTGCGATGCTCTAGTTTTCGTACCCGTGATATCCCTCACAGCTTTATATTGCCTTGGATACATCCTATTACCTGTTGTTTGGTAGATAGTTGGACTTGCGTGTCGCAGTCGCTTGCTCAAGTGTTGTTGCGTGTTGTCAAGTACCACAGTTGTTGGAGAATGTCTTATGCTTTTATGTTGGAGATGATCATGGATTTAATTATCGTTTAATAACTAAAATTGAAGTAGATAAATAATGAAGAGGCACAGGTGGGCAATAGATGTTATTTGGTTTTTAACCGTCCACTTGTGTCCCGTAGGACCCCGAGTACTTGATACCTGTTCTTTGACTATTCGCACTATCCGCATGTGGGACCATGAATCCCCCTAGCCAGAGCTTGAGTCATATTTATTTCTTGGGACCACAAAGTAGTTTGGGGCTTTATTACTATCCTGTACTTATGCCATGTTTTACCGCTTTATTTACGATTGCGCGTGGAGCTCCTGTACTGTTTAGGTAAGTGGAATGTTTCCGCGGTATCGACAAGCCCAGTCACACTCTCGGGTTCCCAAATACATGTACCATTGACACAAACCTGGGTCCGTTGAGCCGCCAACTTCGTCATGGTAGCTTGGTGGGTGGCCCGCCCCCAAATTTATATGAATCTTGCAATTGCTGTCGTGATGCCTCGTTGGTTTTTATTGGTTTTTCTCGAGGTTGATCGTGCATGTGTTGCTATTTGTGCCCCCGCAGGGTAAAACTTTCAAAGCCGTGTCCATGTTATGGACGACTTGGAGCACAGTATCTCGATCATAGACAACTATAACTAAAGTAGTGCTATAAATTTGACTTTATAATGACTAGTAATCAGCTTCACTATAATGGAATGGCTAAATAAAAGTGCCAACAATTGCTTGTTTGGGTTGACACCTGTTACCATTGTATCTGACTAGTAAGTATTACAACTACAACGGAATGGCTAAATAAAAGTGCCAACAACTGCTGGGTTTTGGGATGCCTCATGATATATGTATCTGACTAGTAAGTACTACAACTACACCGGAATGGTTAATTAAAACTGTCCACTGCTTATTATATCAGGATGACTCATGCTATCTATATCTGACTAGTAATTGCAGCAACTATCACGAAATGAATAAAACTGCCAACTGTGTGAGTTCCTCGGTTGCCTTCCTCGGTTGGTATCGAGGGGGAATACCAGGATGGGTATGTTTGGTGTTAGAATCAGGTTGGATCCGAGTAGGTCTTTCTTATCCCTATCTGATAGCCGCCAGTTGTATTGAGTCTCTATAGGTTGTTTAGTGCATGCCGCGCTGCTGTTTCAGTCCACCATACCTATGTAGGCGAGGACCGCCGAATTCTAGTCTCGTGCATCGGCCTCGATCGACCGCTCTCTTTCCTTTGCCCTTTGTCGGCACCCTTTTTGTTTAAGAAGGTTTTGAGATCGACGTCGTTAGCGTGGTTACCCTTCCGGCTTGGCTCAGGCAGGTTATGGACGCCATTGGTTATTCTTTAGGCTCTTAGCTCAATTTGCATCTTGTCCGCACTCGACGTATCGCTTTAAAGGTGATTTGGATCTTCGTATTGTATATCCGTATTCTTGACTCATTGAGTCGTTGTTGTATATATGTTTTGTGGGTTCCATCGAGGACTATTGTGTAATGATATTACTTCGTTTTCCACCCGCACGAAAGTGCCTGGTGGGCACCTTTGAATCGTTTCTATGCGGGTTTGGCGGGGATCGCTGAAACTTGCATAGGGTCGATTCTGAGGGTGTTACACAACGGTGCTTACTAAGGATGAACACTTTAAAACTTGAAATTGTGTGCTTGAGGGATCATCTTATAATGCTACCATCGTGAACTAAGCAATACAAGATGCATAAAGGATTAACATCACATGCAATTCATAATATGTGATATGATATGGCCTTTCTTCTTTGTGCTTCCGATCTTCATCTTCAAGAACGAACATGATCTCCATCATCACCGGCATTGCATCAAGGTCAATGACGCTGCTCCATGATTGTCGTCCACCAGCTTCAACTATTACAACTACTTTGAATAGACACGCGGGTCTTAATAGAAATTAAAGACAACCATATGGCTCCTGCCGGTTGCCAACTTACAATAAGGAACATTGCATACATCAAATATAATCACAATCATGGCCATATCACATCACAACATACCCCTGCAAAACAAAGTTAGACGCCTCTAATTTATTTGCATATTTTACGTGGTTTGGGGCTTTCATTAAGTGTCGATCTAACCGACGAACAAGAACCACAATGTTGATGTTTGAACTATCAAGTGTAGGGTTTCGTAGCATGGAAAACAAAAAATTTCTATCGCATACAAACAAACAAGCCAAGATCTATCTACTAGATTGTAGCAACGAGTCGATGGAATAACTTACCCTCGAAGATTCCAAAGTGTTTAACGAGAGCGGATTCTCGTGGGTGATGTAGTCGTACTCTTCCCGATCTCAAGATCACGTAGACGATCCTTCCGGCGCTAGGTTCCAAGCCGCTCAGCAATGGTCACACGTTCGATTGACGAAGACCTTCCTCTCCCTTGTTCCAAGAAAAGGAGGTTGTAGCACTCTCGCGATTCCGAAGACAACGGCGTGGTACCTAAGTAGAGGGAGATCCCACAGGCTTCGCCTAAGCGAGCGAGTATGGTGGAGTATGAGAGAGCTATTAGTAGTCTAGGGTTTAGACACACCAATTAGAAGGCTCTAAACCGAAGGCTAGGGCAATTAGAAGCTCTAAACCAAAACGGCTCTAAACCGGAGGCTTTGGCTAGGGTTTAGATTAGAGGATAGGAACTTGTGTGTTCAGAGGAGGCCCCGCCTCCTTTTATAGGTGGAGGGGGCGGCCAAGGGGAGGGGAGTCCTCCCCAACTCGGCTTGGTGGAGGCGCCCGGTTGGAGGAGGATTCCTCCCCAACTCGGTTTGCCCCTCTTTCTTCCTCTCTTTCTGCTTTTAGCCGCTTGACTTTTCAAACTTGCTATTTGAATTTTCAGTTTAGGATTCAATTTAATCCTTTATTTGGAACAGCGAGAACACTTAGTACATGATGCAATCATTCCAATATGTAATGACACATTCATGTACCCCTTCCCCCCCCGGAGTGCCGGACATTCCGGAACCTTCTAGAACATTCCCGATGAAAACACCGGAATCATTCCCGAACTCCGAAACGGGACTTTCCTTATATGAATCTTATTCTCCGGACCATTCCGGATCACCTCGTGATATCCCGGATCCCATCCGAGACTCTGAACAACATTCGGTCTCTTTCTCATAATACCATAACTACTCAAACAACGTTGAATCCTTAAGTGTGTCTCCCTACGGTTCGTGAATTATGCTGACATGATCGAGACACTTCTCTGAACAATAACCAATAGAGGAATCTGGAAATTCATATGGCTCCCACATATTTCTACGATTACTTTGCAATCGAATGAACCACTTACATACGATACCAATTTCCCTTTGTCTCACGATAGTTTACTTATCCGAGGTTATGATCGTCGGTATCTCTGCATACCTAGTTCAACCTCGTTACCGATAAGTACTCTTTTCTCGCTCCCGTGATATGTGATCCCTTGTGAGCCAGTCACATGCTTGCAAGCTAATTGGATGACATTCCACCGAGAGGGCCCAGAGTATATCTATCCGTCATATGGATGGACAAATCCCACTCTTGATCCATGTGTTTCAACCAATACTTTCCGAACACTCAATGCCACCTTTATAGCCACCCGCCACGGTGTGGTGTGTGATGTCATCAAAGCGTCCATCCGGTAAAGGGGATGTGCATGATCTCATGGTCGAAGGAATCAGGTTACTATGTATCAGAAAGCATATAGCAATTGAACTATTGAAATGACTTGATCTTTGTGCTACGCTTATCTATAGGAGTATGTCCACCATATCATTCTCCTAACGATATGATCTTGTTGTTGATAACATCTCAATGTTCATGATAGGGAAACCACAATCATTAATCAACCAACAAGCTAGTGAAGTATAGAGGCTATACTAGGGACTTCAAATTAAGTTTACAAATCACACAAGTACCAATGTTTCCTTGTTAATACTATTATAGCATGAATGTAAACATTTATCATAAACACAAAGATATAATAATAACTACATTTATTATTGCCTCTAGGGCATATCTCCAACAGTCTCCCACTTGCACTAGAGTCATCTAATCTAGATTACATGGTAATATACCGAACACCCATGGCAGTTTGGTGTTGGTCATGTTTTGCCCTCGGGAGAGGTTTAGTCAACGGATCCGCCACATTCAGATCTGTGTGTACTTTGCAAATATTTATATCCCCATCCTGGATATGTTCTCGAATAGCGTGAAAACGCAGCTTGATGTGCTTCAGCTTCTTGTGTGACCTTGGTTCTTGCGCATTGTCTATGGCACCCATGTTATCACAGTAGATAGACATTGGGTCCAGCGCACTAGGAACCACACCCATCTCTGTAATGAACTCTTTCATCCATATCGCTTCTTGTGAAGCCTCCGAAGCAGCCATGTATTCCGATTCAGTTGAAGATCTCGCCACAACGCTTTGCTTTGCACTCCACTAATCGCTGCACCATTCAAAATAAATACGTATCCAGTTGTGATTTAGAATCATCCGGATCGGTGTTCCAACTAGCATCGGTGTAACCATTAACAACGAGCTGTTCATCACCTCCATAAGAAAGAACCATATCCTTAGTTCTTCTCAAGTACTTAAGGATGTTTTTGATCACGTCCAATGATCCACTCTGGATCACTTTGATATCTGCTAGTTAAACTAACGAGATATGCAATGTCGGTCTAGTACGTAGCATGGCATACATTAGAGATCCTATGGCTGAGGCATAGGGAGTCTTACTCATCCTTTCTCTATCTTCTCCTGTTGTCGAACTTTGAGTTTTACTCAAGGTCGTATTGGGCAACATGGGCAAGAACCCTTTCTTGCTATCTTCCATTCCAAACCTCTTTAGAACTTTGTCCAAATATGTACTCTGTGACAATGATATTTGGCTTCGATCTATCTCTATAAATCTTTATGCCTAATATGTAAGCTGCTTCGCCAAGATCCTTCATTGAAAAACTATTATTCAAATATTCCTTGACACTATTAAGAAGGTCTACATCATTCCCAATCAACAATATGTCATCCACATATAGTATTAAGAATGCTACAGAGCTCCCACTCACTTTCTTGTAAATACAAGCTTCTCCATAAGTTTGTATAAAACCAAAACTTTTGATCACCTAATCAAAACGTTGATTCCAACTTCAGGATGCTTGCTTCAATCCATAGATGGACCGTTGAAGTTTGCATACCTTGTTAGCATCTTTAGGATCGACAAAACCTTTGGGTTGCATCATATACAACTCTTCATCAATATCTCCATTGAGGAATGCTTTTGACATCCATCCGCCATATCTCATAATCATAATATGCAGCATTGCTAACATAATCCTCAGACTTTAGCTTCCATCGTGAGAAAGTCTCATCGTAGTCAACTCCTTGAATTTGTCGAAACCCTTTTGCGACAAGTCGAGCTTTATAGACAGTAACATTACCATCAACATCTGTTTTCTTCTTGAAAATCCATTTGTTCTCGACAGCCTTCTAGCCATCCGGTAAGTCCACCGAAGTCCATACTTGGTTTCCGTACATGGATCCAATCTCGGATTTCATGGCTTCTTTCCATTTATTGGAATCTGGGCTCATCATCGCTTCCTCATATGTCTCGGGTCATCGGTGTTGTCCACCAACATGACACTCATAACGGATCATACCAATGCAGTGGTACGAGTTCTCGTTGACCTTCGAGGCTCTATAGCAACTTCAACCGAAGTTTCATGATCACCATCATTAGCTTCCTCTCTTATTGGTGCAGTCACCACAGGAAATTCTTCCGGTGCTGCGCTACTCGCAATTTCGAGAGAAGGTTCGACAACCTCGTTGAGTTCTACTTTCCTTCCAGTCACTTCTTTCGAGAGAAATTCCTTCTCTAGAAAGGATCCATTCTTGGCAACGAAGATTTTGCCTTCGGATCTATGATAGAAGGTATACCCAATAGTTTCCTTTGGGTATCCTATGAATATGCATTTTTCTGCTTTGGGTTCAAGCTTGTCCGGCTGTAACTTCTTTACATAGGCTTCGCATCCCCAAACTTTAAGGAACGACAATCTAGGTTTCTTCCCAAACCATAATTCATATGGTGTCGTTTCAACGGTTTTAGACGGTGCCCTATTTAAAGTGAATGCGGCTGTTTCTAATGCATAACCCCAAAATGATAGCGGTAAATCTGTAAGTGACATCATAGAACGAACCATATCTAAGAGAGTTCGACATTTACGTTCGACACACCATTTACGCTGTGGTGTTCCCGGTGGTGTCAACTGTGAAAGTATTCCGCATTTCTTCAAATGCTCGCCAAACTCGTAACTTAGATATTCACCTCCACGATCAGAATGTAGAAATTTAATCTTCTTGTTACGTTGATTCTCTACCTCACTTTGAAAATCCTTAAACTTCTCGAAAGTTTCGGATTTATGTTTCATGAAATAGATATACCCATATCTACTCAAGTCATCCGTGAAGGTAAGAACATAACGATAACCACCGCGCGATGCTACACTCATTGGACCACACACATCGGTATGTATGATTTTCAATAAGTCTGTAGCTCGCTCCATCATACCAGAAAATGGAGTCTTAGTCATTTTTCCCATCAGACATGCTTCGCATCTTTCAAGTGATTTAAAATCAAGTGATTCAAGAAGTCCATCGGAATGGAGTTTCTTCATACGTTTCACTCCAATGTGACCAAGACGACAGTGCCACATATAGGTCGAATTATCGCTTGATTTCAAACATTTAGCCTCAATGTTGTTGATATGTGTATTTCCACTATCGAGATTCAATAAGAATAGACCATCTACCAAAGGTGCATGTGCATAAAACATATTACTCATATAAATCGAACAACCATTATTCTCGGACTTAAAAAAGTAACCGTCTCGCAATAAACAAGATCCCGATATAATGTTCATGCTCAACACAGGCACTAAATAACAATTATTTAAGTATAAAACTAATCCCGATGGTAGATGAAGGGTAGCGTGCACCGCGATCACATCAACCTTTGATCCGCTTTCCACGCCGCATCGTCACCTCGTTCTTCGCTAGCTTTCGTTTATTCTCAAAGACCGCTTCGAAGTTACAAATATGAGCAACCGAACTAGTATCAAATACCCGCACTACTACAGTACTAGTGAGATACACATCAATAACATGTATATCAGATATACCTTTCTTCTTAATGTTGCCGTTCTTCAGATCCGCCAAGTACTTTGGGCAATTCAGCTGCCATGGACCTGCTCCCTTGCAATAAAAGCACTCAGTATCAGGCTTGGGTCCAGCCTTGGTCTTCTTCGCCGGCGTGGCAACTTTCTTACCACCCTTCTTGAAGTGTCCCTTCTGCTTAGACTTGCCTTTCTTGAATTTGGTGGTCTTATTGACCAACAACACTTGGTGCTCTTTCTTGATCTCCACTTCTGCAGACTTTAACATAGCAAACAGTTCTGGCAACTCTTTGTTCATGTTCTGCATGTTGTAGTTCATCACAAAGTTCTTGTAACTTGGTGGTAGTGACTGGAGGACACGGTAAATCCCCAAAGCATTAGGAATCACTATACCCAAGCTTTGAAGTTTGTTTGCGTGCCCAGACATCTTAAGCACATGCTCACTGACGGAGTTGCCCTCTTCCATCTTGCAGTTAAAGAACTTTTCAGAAGCCTCATAGCTTTCAATTGCCGCATGAGTCTCAAAAATCAATTTGAGATCCTCGACAATATCATATGGGTCTGAATTCTCAAACCTTTTCTGAAGCTCTGATTCTAAACCATACAAGATAGCTCACTGAACTATGGAGTACTGATTCTTCCGAGCGAGGTAAACATTCTTTACTTCATCGGCAGCATCACCGCAGTGGGTCACCCAAATGTGCATCCAAAGACATAGGTCAAATTACCAGCTATGAGGACAATCCTCAAATTGCGAACCAATCCGAAGTTGCTTCCATTGTTTTTCAACTTTTCTTTCTCTAGGAACGCATTAAAATTGATGGTAGGGCTGCCATTGATCTACAACATATTTGCAATAGTTTAGACTAAGTTTATGACAAATTGAGTTCAAATTAATAATGAAATTAAACTAGGTGAACTCCCACTCAAAACAACATCCCTCACATTGTTTTAGTGATCACACGAACCAAATCCACTACATCAACACCGATCATCACGAGAGTTGATACAGTTTCAATGGCTAACAATCGTCATGTTCATCATATCTACTATATGATTCATGCTTTACCTTTCGGTGATCCGTGTTCGAGACCATGTATGTGCTACATGCGGCTCACAAGATCAAACCTTAGTTTCGCATGAGAAAATCTGGCTTGCTCACGTTGTATACACTTGCGTAATCTAACACCCGATCATCACGTGGTGCTTCAAACAACAAGCTTTAGAAACGGTGCTAACTAAGGGTGAACACTTTATGACTTGAAATTCATGTGCATGAGGGATCATCTTATAATGCTACCGCCTACTAAGCAATACAAGATGCATAAAGGATTAACATCACATGCAATTCAATAATATGTGATATGATATGGCCTTTCTTCTTTGTGCTTCCGATCTCCATCTTCAAGCACGAACATGATCTCCATCATCACCGGCATTGCATCAAGGTCAATGACGCTTCTCCATGGTTGTCGTCCACCGGCTTCAACTATTACAACTACTTTGAATAGACACGCGGGTCTTAACATAAATTAAAGACAACCATATGGCTCCTGCCGGTTGCCAACTTACAATAAGGAACATTGCATACATCAAATATAATCACAATCATGGCCATATCACATCACTTCACACCCCTGCAAAACAAAGTTAGACGCCTTTTTACGGGGTTTGGGGCTTTCAATAAGTGTCGTTCTAACTTACGAACAAGAACCACAACATTGATACTAGCATTGTTAATCACCCGTTGTAAATTGAATCTTAACTATGTTGGGAGAAACAGCACCATAAAGCCACTTATGCAATACAAGTTGCATGTCAAGCGTGGAGCAAGTCTCATGAACGATGTCATGTAAGGTTAGCCCGGGCCGCTTCATCCCAACATACCGCAAGATGCAAAGTACACAAGAAGCAATCGACAATAAAAGCATCAACGCCCACAATGACCATTGTGTTCTACTCGTGCAACATATCTACATATAGACCTGGCTCTGATACCACTGTAGGGTTTCGTAGCATGGAAAACAAAAAATTTCTATCGCATACAAACAAACAAGCCAAGATAAATCTACTAGATTGTAGCAACGAGTCGATGGAATAACTTACCCTCGAAGATTCCAAAGTGTTTAACGAGAGCGGATTCTCGTGGGTGATGTAGTAGTACTCTTCCCGATCTCAAGATCGCGTAGACGATCCTTCCCACAAGCTGCTCCTAAAGCGCTCCAATCGGTCACACGTTCGGATCGACGAAGACCTTCCTCTCCTTGTTCCAAAGAAAATGGAGGTTGTAGCACTCTCGCGATTCCTAGAAGACAACCAAGTGGTACCTAAGTAGAGGGAGATCCCAGGCTTCGCCTTAAGCCGAGCGAGTATGGTGGAGTATGAGAGAGCTATTAGTAGTCTAGGGTTTAGACACACCAATTAGAAGGCTCTAAACCCAAGGCTAGGCAATTAGAAGCTCTAAACCAAAACGGCTCTAAACCGGAGGCTTTGGCTAGGGTTTAGATTAGAGGATAGGAACTTGTGTGTTCAGAGGAGGCCCCGCCTCCTTTTATAGGTGGAGGGCGGCCAGGGAGGGAGGGAGTCCTCCCCAACTCGGCTTGGTGGAGGCGCCACGGGTTGGAGGAGGATTCCTCCCAACTCGGTTTGCCCCTCTTTCCTCTTTCCCTCTCTTTCCTGTTTTAGCCGTTTGACTTTTCAAACTTGCTATTTGACTTTTCAGTTTAGGGTTCAATTTAATCCTTCATTTGGAACAGCGAGAACACTTAGTACATGATGCAATCATTCGAATATGTAATGAAACATTCATGTACCCCTTCCCCCCCCCCCCCGGAGTGCCGGACATTCCGGAACCTTCTAGAACATTCCCGATGAAAACACCGGAATCATTCCCGAACTCCGAAACAGGACTTTCCTTATATGAATCTTATTCTCCGGACCATTTCGGATCACCTCGTGATATCCCGGATCCCATCCGAGACTCCGAACAACATTCGGTCTCTTTCTCATAATACCATAACTACTCAAACAACGTCGAATCCTTAAGTGTGTCTCCCTACGGTTCGTGAATTATGCGGACATGATCGAGACACTTCTCCGAACAATAACCAATAGAGGAATCTGGAAATTCATATGGCTCCCACATATTTCTACGATTACTTTGTGATCGAATGAACCACTTACATACGATACCAATTTCCCTTTGTCTCACGATAGTTTACTTATCCGAGGTTATGATCGTCGATATCTCTGCATACCTAGTTCAACCTCGTTGCGATAAGTACTCTTTCTCGTTCCGTGATATGTGATCCCTTGTGAGCCACCACATGCTTGCAAGCTAATTGGATGACATTCCACCGAGAGGGCCCAGTATATCTATCCATCATATGGATGGACAAATCCCACTCTTGATCCATGTGTTTCAACCAATACTTTCCGAACACTCAATGCCACCTTTATAGCCACTCAGTTACGGTGTGGTGTTTGATGTCATCAAAGCATCCATCCGGTAAAGGTGATATGCATGATCTCATGGTCGAAGGAATCAGGTTACTATGTATCAGAAAGCATATAGCAATTGAACTATTGAAATGACTTGATCTTTGTGCTACGCTTATCTATAGGAGTATGTCCACCATATCATTCTCCTAACGATATGATCTTGTTGTTGATAACATCTCAATGTTCATGATAGGGAAACCACAATCATTAATCAACCAACAAGCTAGTGGAGTATAGAGGCTATACTAGGGACTTCTTACCCCTTTGGTGTAATACCAACATGTAAATATTCTACCTTCTATCAAAATCGGAAGCCAGCATTTGCTGGATCTTTCAAAAAAAAAAAAAAATACTAGGGACTTCAAATTAAGTTTACAAATCACACAAGTATCAATGTTTCCTTGTTAATACTATTATAGCATGAATGTAAACATTTATCATAAACACAAAGATATAATAATAACTACATTTATTATTGCCTCTAGGGCATATCTCCAACATCAAGTGCCCGTTGTAAATTGGATCTATACTATAATGGGAGAGACAAACACCCGCAAAGCCACTTATGCAATACAAGTTGCATGTTGAGCGTGGAGCAAGTCTCATGAACGATGTCATGTAAGGTTAGCCCGGGCCGCTTCATCCCATCATACCGCAAGATGCAAAGTACACAAGAAGAAATTGATAATAAAAGCACCACCGCCCACAATGACCATTGTGTTCTACTCGTGCAACAGATCTACATATAAACCTGGCTCTGATACCACTATAGGGGTTCGTAGCATGGAAAACAAAAATTTTCTACCGCATACAAACAAACAAGCCAAGATCTATCTACTAGATTGTAGCAACGAGTCGATAGAATAACTCACCCTCGAAGATTCCAAAGTGTTTAACGAGAGCGGATTCTCGTGGGTGATGTAGTCATTTTACCGATCTCAAGATCGTAGACGATCCTTCCTATTGCGTTCGGCAGCGCTTCATCGGTCACACGTTGGTACTCAATGAAGACCTTACTCTCCTTGTTCCAAAGAAAATGAGGTTGTAGCACTCTCCTCGCGATTCAAGCGACGACCCGGCACCTAAGTAGAGGGGAGATCTCACAGGGCTTCGCCTTAAGCCGGAGTGAGTATGGTGGACTATGAGAGAGGCCTTGGCGATCTAGGGTTTAGAGGCACCAAGGGAGGAGCCTAGCCGGCAGCTAGGGTTAGGGTTTCACCCCAACTCGGCGAGTTGGTGGTGCCCTAGGCGACGGCAGCAGGGGTTGGTGGCGCCGGCGGCTTAGGGCTAGAGTTTTGGGTGGTGGAGGTGTAGGTCTAGAGGGGCAGCCCTGCCCCTCCTTTTATAGGTGGGAGGGCGCAGACAAGGGGGAGGGAGTCCTCCCCCAACTCGGCCTCCTTGGACGGCGGTGGAGGGAGAGGAACTCCTCCCCAAGTAGGTTTCCTACTCTCCCTCCACCAAGCAAACTTGTCGTTTGACTTTTCAAATTGGCGTTTGACTTTTCAAACTAGGATTTGATTTATCCCTTTATTTTGCTCAGCGATGACACCTAGTACATGATGCAACCATTCCAACTTGTTATGACACATTCATGTACCCTTCCCCTCTGGAGTGCCAGACCTTACGGAACCTTCTAGAACATGCCCGATGAAAACACCGGAATCATTCTCCAACCCCGAAACAGGACTTTCCTTATATGAATCTTACTCCCCGTACCATTCCGGATCTCCTCGTGATATCCCGGATCCCATCCGAGACTCCGAACAACATTTGGTATCTTACTCATCATTCCATAACTACTCAACAACATCGAATCCTTAAGTGTGTCTCCCTACGGTTCGTGAATTATGCGGACATGATAGAGACACTTCTCCGAACAATAACCAATAGAGGAATCTGGAAATTCGTATGGTTCCCACATATTTCTACGATTACTTTGTGATCGAATGAACCACTTACATACGATACCAATTTCCCTTTGTCTCACGATAGTTTACTTATCCGAGGTTTTGATCGTCGGTATCTCTGCATACCTAGTTCAACCTCATTCGATAAGTACTCTTTTCTCGTTCCCGTGATATGTGATCCCTTGTGAGCCAGTCACATGCTTGCAAGCCAATTGGATGACATTCCACCTAGAGGGCCCAGAGTATATCTATCCGTCATATGGATGGACAAATCCCACTCTTGATCCATGTGTCTCAACCCATACTTTCTGAACACTCAATGCCACCTTTATAACCATCCAGTTACGGTGTGGTGTTTGATGTCATCAAAGCATCCTTCCGGTGATGGTGATAAGCATGATCTCATGGTCGAAGGAATTAGGTTACTATGTATCAGAAAGCATATAGCAATTGAACTGTTAAAATGACTTGATCTTTATGCTACGCTTATCTATAGGAGTATGTCCATCATACCATTCTCCTAACGATATGATCTTGTTTTTAATAACATCTCAATGTTTATGATAGGGAAACCACAATCATTTATTAACCAACAAGCTAGTATTATAAAGAGGCTTTACCAGGGACTCTAATTTAGTTTACAAATCACACAAGTATTAATGTTTCCTTGTTAATATCATTATAGCATGAATGTAAACATTTATCATAAACACAAAGATATAATAATAACTACATTTATTATTGCCTCTAGGGCATATCTCCAACATGGCCCCCTTGGTCGTGAGGGTGCGCTCGAGAGCGGAGCCTTGGAGAGCGCGCCTTACGTCCAAGGGGAGCAAGTCGGTACTGATTAACTCTTGTCTCTCGAGCCTTCCCATGTACCAGATGGGCATGTACCTTCTGCCGGAAGGGACCCATGCCGACTTTGCCAAGGATTTGTCTAGGTTCTTTTGGGCGGCACGAGACGGCCATCAGAAATACCATATGGTCAAATGGGCAGATGTTTGCGCCCCCAAGAGCCTTGGGGGCATAGGTATCCTTGATTCTCGGTGCTTTAATGTGGCGCTGATGCTGAAGTGGGTTTGGCCCATCCTAAGGGATGATGGAGGACTCTGGCTTCAGCTTATCAAGGCCAAATATCTCCGGGGTCGCCCCTTATTGGCCTGAGAGAGGCGTGAGGGCTCTCAATTCTGGAGAGCCATCCATGAAATTAAGCACTTCATTGTTTTGGACGTTTCCTTTGTGGTGGGGGTGGCCAGGGGGTGAGGTTTTGGCTTGACCCGTGGCTACTCCCAATCCCGTTGGGGGTCCAATTCCCCGGTCTCTTCGCCATATCCTCCTCCCCGTCGGCGCTGGTGGCTGAGGTTTTTCGCGAGGGCCGTTGGAACATCTTGTTCCGTCGCTACCTTAGCGAGGCGGAAGCCGCAGACTTCCTGCAGCTACTTGGCTCTCTCCCGGTGACCTTAGCGGAGGCCCGAACTGGTCGCATGGTCTGCATCCTTCGGGGGAGTTCTCGGTGAGCTCGGCTTATCGTGCCCTGTTCCAGGGCCCGGAGCTGAACTGGACTCCTCCCCTGTGGAAGGCCCCCTTCCTCTTAGTATTCGCATTTTCGTTTGGCAACTCCTTCGGGACCGGCTTCCCTCGGGGATCGAGGTGGCCGAGCGTTACAGCCCGGACAATGGCTTGTGTCCCCTTTGTGGGACTCCGAAGTCTTGTGCCCATATTATGTTTTCCTGTTCGGCTGCTCGAGCTCTTTGGATCTTTGTCCATGAGGCACTAGGGCCTGCCTGGCAGGCGCAGGAGCTCGGGAGTTCACAGAACCTGTGCAAACATGGCCGGAGGAGGGCGCCGCCTCTTCTGGCTTGTGTTTGCAGGCATCTCATGGACCTTGTGGAATGTGAATAACAAGATGGTGATTGAGAAGGTCTATCCTTCCCACGTGTCTGACCCGGTTTTCTCCTTTCTTGCATTCCTGCAGCAGTGGTCTCCCCTGGTGCAGCAGCGTGACCGGTCGGCCTTCGACGACACTCTTCGGGCCTTGAGGACGGCGGCGCTCCCCCTCTCGGCTCCTGCTTGGCCGACCCTGTTGGTGGCCTGAGTGTCCCCTCCGTCGCTTCATTGTGGTTTTTAGTTTTCTCTTGGGCGTGCTTGTGCCGTGGCCCCAGCGGACTGTCGTACCTTTTTTTTTCGGCTTGACTGCGGTTGTCTTGAATGATGTTTGAACCTTGTAGATGGATGTTGCTTTATTTATAAAACGAGGCAAAAACCTATTTCAAAGATTTGACGAGCCGAGCTTATTTATACTTCGCTCGTGGATAAACGGCAGTATAAGACTGCATGGCCACATTGCACATTCGCCACCCGACCGCCTTCCTAGGCTGCCATGGCCAGCCGCTGGGGCATGGTAGTCCATTCTTTGGTCCGCTTCTATCCACGATCGAACCAAAACTTAATACTCTCTCTGTCTTAAAATAAGATGTCTCAAATTTATCAAAATTTATATAAATCTAGATACTATTTAGTACGTAGATTCATCTAAAATTTAAAAAATTTAAGACATGGACAAAGAGAGTAGTAAAAATGTTCTCCACTTCTATCCTGGTGAAGGTGTTGGAGAAATTAGTAGCCTACTACTACCTCCGCTTTAGGATTTAAGACGTACACGTTTTCAAAAACAAAGTTTGACCAAAATAATTAAGCAATAAAATATTGATTATATTATACATAATTAGTACCATTGGATTCGTATTAAAAAATATTTTCCAATAATACTAGTTTTATACCAAAACTCTTTACGTATTTAAAGTAATTCTTGATCAAAGAAAAAACACGAAAAAGAGAACGCCTTAAGGCCTGAAACGAATCGGAGGGAGTACTACATATAAGGGGAAGATGCTACTGGTTGCGCCGGATCCGGAGACAGGTTCAGCGAGCTGCCCGATGCCCTTCTCCTCAACATTCTCGAGAGAGTAGGCACGGTCGACGCCGTCAGAGCCTGCGTCCTATCGAGTCACCTGCCGAGGCTCCCCGCCATGCTCTCCCATCTCGACATCGATCTCTTCCACGTGTCGCTGGAGCGCGACTCCCCCATCGATTTTGACTTCCGCGGCATGCATGGTCCGAGCGAATAACCGCGTCGTGGCCCAACTGACCAAATGAGCGGCCTTAAATTAGACCGGTCACTTGGGAGGCACGGCTGAGTACGATATCATTATAATCAACCCGCTCAACCCGGTTTCCAGCAACCCGCTCGGCCGCTCATTTTCTCTTCTTCGTGTATCATAGTAATCAAAGTTGTTTGTGTTTCTTTGGAAACGAGGGAAGGATACAACCGCAAAAATTAAGATCACGCAACAACGAGTAAATGTTGCTATAGCAACATTTTTACTGCCAAAGTGCTCTGAAACGTTTACGAATCATTCTCTGCATTATTCAATATAATACAATCTTCGGCTGAATGGAAAACTGAGTCATGCAGGTCAATAATTTCTTCAACTACACATGACTGTGGAATATGGATCATAGCGATACCATGCATTCTCACAATTTTCTAACCATTAGGACCGAAAGTGAATCACAGCATGAGAACCCATCACCAACCCCTCCATAATGTTCCCAATACATGAAACCTTCTCCTTGCTGGTCCGTGGATACCTCGATGGGCAAACCTCAACACCATGTGCAACACAAAGCTCGCGCACCTTCCTATCATGCAGCGACACCTCCTTGATCCTCTGTGCGGCCTTCGTGACACGCACAACGTATCCCATGAAGTTGGCATCGGGCTGAAATTCGAAGATGGTGAGCTTAGCTAGATTTTCATGGTTGAAATCATCATCACATGGCTTCCACCTCACTTGCTTTCTCTTGGAGCACGCCTGATGGGGGACCCGCTGGCACAAATGATCCCATACGGTGATGCATAACTCTTGTAGAAATGGCGCAGCTTCAAGGATGAACATTGTCCACGTAATGTCACATCCTTCACGAAGATTATCAAGATTCACAATCCGTAGGTTCTGGAGCACATGTGCGAGAACTCTCCGGCTGTCTGGTTGCACCCAAATATATATATATATATATATATATATATATATATATATATATATATATATATATATATATATATATACTACTACTTATAATAACAATCATAAAGTACTAAGATGAGGTGATGATTGCCGTACCTTTTCACTTTGGAAATCTAACCGCAGATCACAAACGGAAGACACATTAGCAAGCAGTTGGCTTAACCAGATGGTCGTGTTCCCAGTAACAGATTTAATAAGTGTTAGGTTGGAAAGCTGGGGGACGAAACCAAAAACCAAGGGGTTTCCATCATGGTGCCAAGGATTATAGGTCATCCGTTGTAGCTTGGGAAAATGGCAGACTTTCGATATCTGCCGTACTTAATCTTAAGCTCAGCGAGTCGATCGTGTTCGATTCGCAACACCGAAGAGCTCCCCGCTTGGCAATCTTGGAGACGCGGGTACTCCAGCCTCTTGCAAGTGGCGAGGATGTTGGGTAGGTCCGAATCACGGAACCTCATCCAGTATCGTGAGGCCAGCGAAGGCGTCCTGACAGGCGGCAAAGAAGACGTTGAACCGCCTCCCGAAGCGGACGAGATCGGACCCGGTACAGTCCGCGGAGTCCTCCGTCAGGATCTTGAAATGCACCGCGTCGACCTTCCGCGTCGCCAAGGCGCCGGCGACGGATCTGCCGATGGAGAGGCAGTCTAAGCACGAAGGTGAGCTGCGGAGGCGGCCGCGTGCCGAGGCTTGTCGGTCAGGTCGGCCACGGCGCGGTTCGCTCGGGCCATGCCGCGGACGTAGATATCGGTGGGCTCGTCGTCGCGCTCAAGTGGGACGTGGCGGACGTCGATGGCGATCCGGGAGAGCATGGCGGGAGGCTCAGCAGGTGGGTCGACAGGACGCAGGCTCTGACGGTGTCGAGCGTGCCCACCCTCTCGAGGATGTCGAGGAGGAGGTCATCGGGCAGCTCGCTGAACCTGTCTCTGGTTTCGGCGCAGACATCAATATCTTCTTCCTCGTCGGCATAGTAGGTTACTAGTAAATTCTCCAACACCTTCACCAGGATAGATGTCAGGAACATTATTAGGCTCTGATTGGACGTAGATGGATATGGAAGCAGAACAAATAGTGAACCGATCTAAGTACTTTGTTTGTTCTTCCCGGAAAGACCTCTAAGGGACACTCAGCGCTATCCTTATACTAGTAGAGTATTCCCTCCGTCCGTAAATAAGTATACTTCTAGCATTATTTTAAGTCAAACTTTATTACGTTTGACTAACTTTTTAGGACAAGTACCAACATTTATGACACGAAATTGATACCATTAGATTTATCTTTAAATCTAGTTTTATAATATGTAAATTTGATATAATATATGTATTTATATTTCTCTACAAAGTTGGTCAAATTTGATTATTTTTAACTTGCAAAGTTTAGATGTCTGTTTATTGTGAGAGGCAGTATATAGTAAGAGGGAGAACGGCTACCGTACGTGTCGGTCTGATATTGCTGATACCGTATCGGATACTATGTCGATCTAGTGTCTGCACTCACCGGCCGGATCGACTAGTAGTTTGTTCTTCACGGAAAGACCTCGATGTCCGGCCGGATCGACTAGTGTCTGCACGCACCGGCCGCGATGAACCGTGCCCCTGCGATGGCAGTCCGGTCAGTGCCCGAATGTGCAATGTGGGCATGTGGCCATGGCCCATGGCGCGCGGTCTTCCCCTTTTGCGTTCCGTAGATACCTCCAAAATCAACTGATCTATAGCGACAAAATTTACATTACCACAACGGACAGGCTAGATTTGTACGAAGCCGAACGTGCTCACGGAGCCACATTTTTATACACGCGTGATTCCAGGACCATATGCTCTACTTCACCGACCAAGCAACTGGCCATTAGTTCACTTTTTTTTGGTTGCATGCAAGCTGGATTCCCTTATGTAACGTTGCATTGAAGCTTGCAGGCTTGCAGCAGATGGTGACAGGAAATGGGCCTAATCTTGACGACCAAGAGACTATATTTGGGCTGGACAAGTTTGATCAGCAGGCGGCCGTTCAAGCATGTGCCTCTACGAAAGGTTGCCACTGCGCGGCACAGGGTCCTTTCTCACGAGCCAAGCTCACAAATCGACCATGAACGCAGGCCTAAACCGCTCGCTGTGCACATTGGGCCCCTGAGAACGGCCCGTCTAAGATGGCAGAACCGCAGCGGCATGGGTCACCGACTCATTCATTGCGTAGCCTGCACACTCGCCTGCACTTGTGCACGACAGCGCAACGGGAGCAGTGGACGTGGCCTCCTCTGTGATATCCACAAGGTTTCTTTCCTTTCTCGTGTAGGTGAAGATATTGACGAGATGCGATCATGCCATGTGACGAGGGAAGCGAGATAGCTAGGTACGCGCATCGATGAACCATACCCTGTCAGTCACGATGCCTCGCAAACAGTCTAGCGTGTACTCTGATGAGAAAAGATTGTTAAAAATGCTGGTTCAATACGGCAGCCACCAGCTTTGGTGTGCTTGCAGAATAGTGAGCCCGACCGTTACACCGCATCCTGCTTCCGAAAGTGACATCGTACGTCACCGATCTATTTTGTTCTTCTTCTATGACGAAGCATCGATCGTTTCATCAAATAGTGTAATACAGTATATCAGACGTTGCTATCCTTTGCATCATTGAAGCATCTTCGCAAGCTTGTGCCCGAATACTACAACCACGTCGGCATATAAAAGATGGCATACACTAATCTATCTATCTTTGTCCGATTTTTTCACCAAAACGAACTGGAGCGTCGACGCTCCTTCTTTCGCCGACGCTAGTCAAAATCCAGGGAATATAACGTAACGGCCAGGAATCTAATCCCTAGCGCCTCTGTTAGCGGCTGCGATGTATGTGCCCTTACTTATTAGTATTATAAACCATCCAGTTTCTGCAGCTAAGCATGACGCGAAAGAAGCCGCCTAATATCGGCCACGAAGGCACAGCTATTTAGCGATCACGATTCCACATTACCAAGACCGTTGGGGTTCAGGGTGGGTCACCAAGAAAGAACGATCGAGCTCACGCACGTCTTCGTCTCTCATCGTAAATCAACTCTATCGCGACGCCGACTTGTACTTGCCCCCTCCGTTTAGGTAGCTGCCTTGTCCTAAACCCTAACGGATAAGAAGCCTCGGGCCAGAGATATGACTGTCATATACTCCCTCCGTTTCAAAATATAAGATGTTTTAGCTTTGTGAAGCAAATGTATCTAGACTTGTTTTAGTGTCTAGATTCACTTCAAACATGAGTGAACCTATATACTAAAACAAATCTAGATACATTCTCTTCACAAACCTAAAACATCTTATATTTTAAAACGGAGGGAGTATAATACTACTCACGACCCCCACCTTAAGCATATCTGCTTAATTATCTAAAGCAGAACAGAATCCGGGCATCGATCAGCTGGGCCGTTGGGTGCACTGAACCAGCTGACACGCCCTTGATTATCTCGAATTCTCAAGTTTCAATTTCGTGATGGGGACAAAGGGAAATAGTGTACCATATAACACTCGCGCGCTTTCGCTGAACTCTGCAAGTTTAGCAGCTAGCTCGTTTCTCAGCACCTAAATAAATCACTTATCTTATCTGCGTCGTCTCAGTTAAAAAATGTGCATCTACTCTTCGTCTAGAAACAACAAGCGTACAAGACACTAGTAGTAACAAAAAAAGCAACGAAGCTAGTAGTACTGTAATACTCCCTCCGTTTCGAAATATATATAAGATGTTTTAGCCTTATGAAACAAATATATCTAAACTATTTTTATTATATAGGTTCACTCAGGTTTGAAATAAATCTACACACTAGAAAAAGTCTAGATATATTTTCTTCATAAACTTAAAACATTTTATATTTTGAAACAGAGGGAGTAGATTAAAATTCAGTTGTCCATTTGGCTCGCCCGTAGCAACTAAAGAGACCCACCAGAGTCGCTATCGACGCATACGGCAATACGGCAGCAAAAGTCCGAGCGTAGCATCATGGATCCAC
Organism: Avena longiglumis; assembly: GCA_030063025.1. Lineage (NCBI taxonomy): Eukaryota > Viridiplantae > Streptophyta > Magnoliopsida > Poales > Poaceae > Avena > Avena longiglumis. Next base: position 557,077,075 of record CP125975.1, read on the forward strand.
AGCGAATTGTACCGCTGGGCCGGCACGCAGGCTCCATTCCTGTCCACTTGTCTGCCGATTGGTTGGTTGTTCGACGGTTTAATTTAGCACCGGACTTTTCAGGCAGCTGCGGAATTTCGGATGGTCTTGTCTTGGGCGGAACCGTAAGTCTTAGTGCATTTCCAATAGCCTCACTCAGTCCTCTTTTATAATACGCTTTTTGTCCGATTTGGGAAAGGAGGAACGCCATCACCTTTGTCCGCCCTTTGCACCAAACGTCTCCCCAAAATTTAAACTCAACTAGATTTTGATCAAACAAACATACATTGCGTATATAGATTCAAACTATAGTTCGGATGCATTCAAACCAAACTAAACTAAACAAGAACTAAAACTAGAGATTGGACTAAACATAATATTAAATTAAACTAGATAAATATCTAGGATGAACCCTATATCTAGTCGATGAACACCTAGGCTATTGCGACTTGAGACTACGGTGCTCGGCCATTGCGCGCACCCGGGCATCACCGATGGTCGACGGTGGCACGGGAACCCTGTTTGGTTTCAAATGCCACCCCGGTGACATCTTCACGTCCGGCGGTTCTAGAGTCGTACCCCTGTTGAGGCATCGCGCCTCAACCTCGGAAATGGGGTGCCACTCACACACTTCTTCTTCTTCTTCTTCTTCTTCTTCTTCTTCTTCTTCTTCTTCTTCTTCTTCTTCTTCTTCTTCTTCTTCTTCTTCTTCTTCTTCTTCTTCTCGGTTGACTAAGGCACCTCTCCTCTCATATGCTTGCCTCTCTAACGCGGACAGTTTAGCCACAATTGCCCTTCAAGGACATGCAGCCGCCGCTTCTCATCGTCATATGTAAGCCATGGATAATAACGTGGGCCGCCTGTGACCTCCTCTTCCGTCTCGAATGTGCCGGTCTGCAGCTCATCTTCCAGCGTGGTTCACCACTCATCAGTACTTAGTTTCGGCCGAGACCACCTTGTGTCTGACTCGCACACAAGGTGCTCGGCCATTTGCCTAGGTATTTTTCTTCTACATACATCTTTTTCCTTGGTAAATTAAATGGAGTGTTTGGTTGTTTGATTCATAGACTACGAATATGCCCTTAGCTTTCTCAGTTCACTCGAGAGGACACGTTTTGATCGTGTCAACACAGTTACTGAATTTGAGTGACTCTGTTGGAGACACACCGTGCGGCGGCGCCGCCCCTGGTGGTGGTGTACGGTGTGCACTCCGAGAGAATCCCGGACTTCACCGGCCACCACTAGGCTACATATTGGCCAGTGCACTAGCTCCACCGGGAAACCCGAGTTGACCATCACCATATATCATGCCGTGAGTGGCTGCCGATCATGGCGCACCAAGTCACAATACATGCCTCAATTGTGAGTGCCTTTGCTCGTTACTTTAATTTCGTTCAGTGAATCCTGGAAGACCAACGACTAGTTTCGCTCGTAGGCAACAACTGAATCGAGCTTAATTAGTCATGGAGACGTTGCCGAAATCAACGGAGCGCAGCAGAATGGCGACTCTGCGACGTTATCCATCTTTTCTTTAGCTACGCCACGCCTTCATCTAGCATCATCACTTCATTACCACTAGTCTACTATACTTATCTGACACGTCAGTAGGAGCTAAGTTGGATAAGCGAGGGGATTAGGAGTCTACGTGTCAGCTGCTTAATCTCCATCGTTCGAAACAGAGTGAGTTTCTTCTTCGGCATCTCGGTGTCACTTCCAGTCCTGCGTGTCGCAGGGGAAGCACCCCTCCTGGGCGATGTCGGTGATCTGGACGCCCGTGTCGTAGACCTCTCCGGCGCGCCAGTTGCTTGGCAGGACCTCATGGTCAGCCCACAGCCACTTCCCGTCGTACCCGCCGGTCACCACGATCCTCAACTGCAGCGGCCCCGGCGGCGCCATGCTCGTGCTCCACGCTGGCCCGTGGTCCCGTGTCAGGAACTTCCAGCTCGACGAACCAACCTGCATCGATCACGAAATCACGTGTCACTGAGATGAGATTCTCTACACACAGATGGATCGATTTCTGGGTGAATGATTCTTGTGCCTACCTGCGCGACGTCGACGGCGACGATGTCGGTCTGGCCGCCCTGGTAGAGGAAAGTGACTGCCAGCTCGCTGGGCGCATGGCTCCGCTCCTCCACCCGCACCGACAGGTTCTTCCCCGTATACTCGCACGGCACCCTGCACATGCCAAAGCGCTGACAACTGTGAGAGCCTGCTAGCAGTATCTTCCAAGTTAATACAAACTCTACCACCAGCCCCAAGACAAACCGAGTCCTGTGTCGTGTTTATGACGCCATGCTCGGCGGCCTCTGTTTTCTTCCCTACAGCGGTGAAGCCACATGGCGCGCCCGCGCGGCTACTTGACAAAAAAAAAGCAGAGGAGGAGCGTTCGATTCAATTACTACCTCTTGTACTCGACGTCGACAGCGCCGAGCTTGGCGAGCCGCGTGGCCATGCCGGGGCGGGCCATGGCGGCGAACGCCGAGCTGCTCAGCACGAGGTCCGTGCTGTTCGCCTTCGTCCTCGCGCGGTCCGTCACGATGACCCTGGCTCCGGCCGCGCCGCAGAGCTCCCTGTCCTTGCACCGCACCTGGAAGCACGCGCCGCAGCCCACGCCCTTCCTGTACAGCGTGGGGGCAGCCGCGGCGAGCATGCCGCCGTTGAAGGACGCGGCCGCCGTGCCATACCCGCACGAACCAGCTGCAACACGAGAATTCAGACAGTCAGAAACAGAGCATATGCAGTTGTGTGGACCGATCGATCGGCGCGTGCGGGCGTACCGGCGAGGGTGAGCGATGAGGTGTAGTAGGAGGCTCTGGAGTGGTGCACGCAACGGTCGCAGGCGGAGGCGAGAGAGAGGAAGAGGAGCGGGAGCACAAGGACGATGGATGAGGAGGAGACGGAGACAGCCATGATCTTCCTTTTCTTTTCTTCAGTTGTGGTGGGTCGTTGCTTGAGCTTCAGGTTGGGAGAAGCTTTGGAGTGGTCCTTGTGCTTCACGACTGCTTATATATGCACCACCGAGATGACTCATCGCAACTCGACAGAGTTTACACATCACACACACACGCCACAACGTCTGTACTCGTTCTAACTGTAACAGTATAAAAGTTTTTCAAACATGGATATGTACTCGTTCTTACTGTAACATATCTACATATCTACTCTGTCTAACCGTAACGGTAGAAGTATGTAAACATGGATCTCAACGCTGATTATAAGGGCACGTACACTAGTATTATCTTAGTCTTACCTTAACAATGTCACATAAGATGATTTCTGTTGTGGTATAAGTAACATAGTATCTTTACTATTAAAAAGAAGTTGGTGTTGGTAGGTCGCACTTTGCACTTTGACATCAAACATTAGTAGAATCAACACCGTCTGATCTACGTCGAATGGTACACTGAATTTTATAGATACTTAGTTTAGTTCATTGCTATCCCCTGCCACCGATAAGTGGTAAATGTCCGTCCAGAACGCGATCAAGGGCCTCGACCTCCTCCCATGGAACCCTTGCACAGGGTCCCGCCGCCGCCCCTCTCATCTTCTCCTCTGTCCCTGCCGCCCTCCCGCGGCCACTATAGCCTGAGTCCAAGGAGGAGGGCCCCGAAGCGCCCGTAGCCCGACGTGCTCTGGGACCACTGCCGACGACCTATCCCAGCCCGTCAAGGAGGAACTGCAGCAACCTCTCCACCGCGGCCACGCCCATATTGCGTCCGCCACCGCCCTCATCATGTGCGTCCTCGTCTGGCCACCCGCGTTCTCCTCCCGCTTGTTGGATCTCATCCACAACGACCTGCCTCGATATCCTTCGCTCGCACACCACACTGTTGGAGTTCCTCCGACCCGATCTTGCCTCGATCTCTTCCGGCATCAACTCTGCCTCGATCTCATCCAGCATCGACCCCGCCTCTACATCCTCCTACCTCCTTCTCCCAACCTCGACCTCGTTGCCTCGACCACCTGCAGTCCAAACTTATCCACCTGAGCACCTCTCCCCTATCCTCTCAAGGCTGCCGAAGGTTTGCCATTTTTGTTGTTGTATATTTGATTTTTAAATAGATGCATATGGGCGTTAATGGATTGTATTATTATGTACCGATTAGATCGGTTGAGATGTAGTGGACATTTACTAGCAGTGAGATTGGTTCTCACGGGAGCAGTGAGCACGTAGTAGAGTAGATAGCTTTGCGGAAGGACATGAGTCGCACGACAGCAGGCAAACCCCATCTTGTAAACCGAGATGTTGATACTCGATACATACATGTACAGTAAACATACACATGTAACATATGAAAGCTCTCCCGTGGCTGGTGATGCTATTGGAGTAACCTGATGGTATTTTAGATATTACACATGTAATATCTAATCCATCAGTGAAGGAGATGGTGACGGCAGCTTGGCAGGGGCCAAGGATCAAGTCTGATTCCTTATGTTCTTTTTAACCCGCATATACATATCTTCTATGAAAACAATCTTTAGGTTTCTGAAGATTCGTTATTGACTTCACTTGCAGGGCTATTTTCGTTTTGCAATGACCGACATGGAGAATACCCAAGGTCTTCATCGGCACATGCCATGGGCGTGAAGTATAAATCAATTCCCGGGAATTTGCAAATCATGTATAACGATGGCTTCAAGTTGGTCAGTTGTGTTCTTGTTTTGTTCCCATTAGTGCACTCTTTTCTTATTTCTGTGCACTTCGTTTGAAGATAATTATACACAGATTACTCCGATAAGGTCATATTCACCAATAAATCAAACATTGAGGGCTCGAAGAATAAATGGAAGCAAGTTGTTCATGAAAGTTGGACGTCTTCAGACCTTTATTGAGTGTGTTCAGCCCTCTTCAGGTATTTTGCCAATCTGTCTTCTTTTATCTAATATTGTGTTAAAAGTATCCGTTAAGTTTCTGATTCTTTACTATTAAAAAGAAGTTGGTGTTGGTAGGTCGCACTTTGCACTTTGACATCAAACATTAGTAGAATCAACACCGTCTGATCTACATCGAATGGTACACTGAATTTTATAGATACTTAGTTTAGTTAATTGCTATCCCCTGCCACCGATAAGTGGTAAATGTCCGTCCAGAACACGATCAAGGGCCTCGACCTCCTCCCATGGAACCCTTGCACAGGGTCCCGCCGCCGCCCCTCTCATCTTCTCCTCTGTCCCAGCCGCCCTCCCGCGGCCACTATAGCCTGAGTCCAAGGAGGAGGGCCCCGAAGCGCCCGTAGCCCGACGTGCTCTGGGACCACTGCCGACGACCTATCCCAGCCCGTCAAGGAGGAACTGCAGCAACCTCTCCACCGCGGCCACGCCCATATTGCGTCCGCCACCGCCCTCATCATGTGCGTCCTCGTCTGGCCACCCGCGTTCTCCTCCCGCTTGTTGGATCTCATCCACAACGACCTGCCTCGATCTCCTTCGCTCGCACACCACACTGTTGGAGTTCCTCCGACCCGATCTTGCCTCGATCTCTTCCGGCATCAACTCTGCCTCAATCTCATCCAGCATCGACCCCGCCTCTACATCCTCCTACCTCCTTCTCCCAACCTCGACCTCGTTGCCTCGACCACCTGCAGTTCAAACTTATCCACCTGAGCACCTCTCCCCTATCCTCTCAAGGCTGCCGAAGGTTTGTCATTTTTGTTGTTGTATATTTGATTTTTAAATAGATGCATATGGGCGTTAATGGATTGTATTATTATGTACCGATTAGATCGGTTGAGATGTAGTGGACATTTACTAGCAGTGAGATTGGTTCTCACGGGAGCAGTGAGCACGTAGTAGAGTAGATAGCTTTGCGGAAGGACATGAGTCGCACGACAGAAGGCAAACCCCATCTTGTAAACCGAGATGTTGATACTCGATACATACATGTACAGTAAACATACACATGTAACATATGAAAGCTCTCCCGTGGCTGGTGATGCTATTGGAGTAACCTGATGGTATTTTAGATATTACACATGTAATATCTAATCCATTAGTGAAGGAGATGGTGACGGCAGCTTGGCAGGGGCCAAGGATCAAGTCTGATTCCTTATGTTCTTTTTAACCCGCATATACATATCTTCTATGAAAACAATCTTTAGGTTTCTGAAGATTCGTTATTGACTTCACTTGCAGGGCTATTTTCGTTTTGCAATGACCGACATGGAGAATACCCAAGGTCTTCATCGGCACATGCCATGGGCATGAAGTATAAATCAATTCCCGGGAATTTGCAAATCATGTATAACGATGGCTTCAAGTTGGTCAGTTGTGTTCTTGTTTTGTTCCCATTAGTGCACTCTTTTCTTATTTCTGTGCACTTCGTTTGAAGATAATTATACACAGATTACTCCGATAAGGTCATATTCACCAATAAATCAAACATTGAGGGCTCGAAGAATAAATGGAAGCAAGTTGTTCACGAAAGTTTGACGTCTTCAGACCTTTATTGAGTGTGTTCAGCCCTCTTCAGGTATTTTGCCAATCTGTCTTCTTTTATCTAATATTGTGTTAAAAGTACCCGTTAAGTTTCTGATTTCTGATCGATCCTTCGAGTATTCATAAAAACAAAATAACTGTAGGTATGATATTGTTTTCCTCATAATTTAAATGGTATTTATATATTAGTCTATTACCCACCTAGATTTTGTCCAGTCTGCAACTGTTCATGAAATGCAGAACATCACATCCTATTTTCTAACATTACCTAACACCTTGGCATGGCTCTCCCGAAAATGTTTCAAAATAAAACTGTTGTTTTTTTGGTAAAAAGCTTGTATTGCTTCCATTTTTGCATCAACCATGTACATGACCATGAATTATTGGCTTATTGCACCATCCGGAATACAAGGATGAACTCAGGATCCAATCCTTATGAGCACTGATATATTTTATTTGTATGCTCGCTTATGGGCACTACATAAAACAAGTTTAGAAATAAGAAGACAATGGATTTAGTTTTCATGACACAAGAACCTTTCTTAACCTGAAGATTCCTTCATGCTTATAGTGACACAACGCCCAGCACGTGAGACCATTGTGCCATGCTGCCACATGCAACGCTAACTCTGACACGACGTCGCCCTGCCTACGTGCCGCCATTTCCTCCATGATTTTCTCGCTAGCCATGTCGTTGGGCTTGTGTATCAATTACTGGTTTGTGCCAATCCTTTCCAAATTGTTAGCTTTGATCTGTATTCTGCTTGTTGTTTATCTCTGGGGATTGATGCAACCTACCAGAATCACCTCTATAGTTTGAAAAGACTAAAACATCACCACCACTCTTGAATTTTCCATGTTGGTGTGGCTTGTGCCCCTTTTTTTGGTGATTAACCCATGATTATATCGTGAGATTCTAGGAGATTAGCTTAACTAATTCCATAGAAGTTCTTCTTTGAGATTATATTTATGTATTCACATAAGTGGTTGAAGTATCGATTTTCATATTATCCATTCATCATTTTTCTATACGATTTAAGGATTTTGATCCTATTCAAAGGATGCCCATGGTTATACCTTGAGATTTTAGGAGATCATCTTAATTATTTCCATACAATTTCTGCTTCCATATTTTAATACTATATTCATATCGGTTGTTGAAGTATCCATTTTCATATTGTTCATGTATCATTTTTCTATACGATTTCGAGATTGTAATCCTATTCATCTTCTGAACAAATTTCCAAGGATTGTGATAATTCTCTTCTTTAGACCTGAGAGTTAACAAGACTTTCTTTGAGTACAAAGAAATGGGACAGAGAAGCCATATATAAAATGTAATACAACATAAACATATACCACCCAGATCAGGAGAAGGCACTAAGGACACTCCTGAATATGGATCATCGTTTGAGTTAGATTGCCTTTAAAGAATTTCCTTCATACAACTTCAAGGCATGATTATGTCTTATCTTGGGGAAATAAATCTATCTGGAAAAATAGGGAGAAAGTAACTATTCTTCTCCAGGATATTGGGGATGAAGGTCCTGTCTTTGACTATTTGTGGCTATCATGAGGTACAAGAGTGTGAAGTCTTAGAATCCTATTCTTGAAAGTTTATTGTTCTTTCAGTTAAGTTTATAAGTCATAATACATTAAATGTTTTAATTTATAGTTTTATACGAACCTTTTGTTCTCTTCTATAGTTGGGATGGTATTGATTTAATACTGATTCTAATGATTATGACAGGGTTGATTAATTATAGGCACCATGCTTCTTTGAGAGGCTAGATTCTAAATACCCACATTAATATGAAAAGCATATTAATCATGTGTAATTATTCCAGTTCAGTAAAATGAAAAATATAATATTTAAACTATTAAAATATATATACATTTTACATTGTAGCATCTAGCCTGTAAGCCCTGAAATTTTAGACAATTTTCTGTTGGTTAAAAAACAAATGTAGTTGTTTAAGTTTTGTGTAAGTTTAATCGTTCAAAACATATTGCCATACTACAACGCCCAGGCAAGAACAATAAGTGGCATCCTATATTTTACAATGTAGGATATTCGAAGAACAGTCTATCTATTTTGCAAGTCAGTGTCCCGTTGATGGAAGTGGAACTGGTCCTAAAAGAGTAACTTCACCTCACGATCGGCTACTCCTAAAAGTGTAAGTACAACTGGTGGTGTAAGAGTGATAGAGATAACCTGTATTGAGGCTGAAACAGTTTGGTGAATTTTAAGCTCTTTTTTTCCGATTCACTTCAAAAATCATTCAGGAGGAAATGATTCTTATTCGGGACGGACCATGGTTATAGAGCACTTTAGAGACCTCTCGAGTCCGGTAAATGCATAGGATCTTGGAAACCTCTCGAGTCCAGTAAATATCTGACTAGGGAGCAGCCGAGCATGAGATGGAATGTTGACAAGAGAGGCTCCTCCCTTCACTCCAAAGTTCCTGTTTACATATCAATGACGAACAAGATCAATGTTGGTAGAAACAACCTGTACATTGTAGTAAGTCGACATTTTTTGTGCACGCATTTCAGCTGCCAATCCTATCATTCACTGTATTCTTGAAGCTGGTAATATTTTAGCTAACATATTTGTTTTAACGTGACACTTTGTATCTGGAAGCATACCATCTTCAATAAGTATGTTGCCAAGTATGTCCTAGGTAGAGAGCAGATTGAGATTGTGACACTCCTGAGGACAGAGGGGCAAGATATCGGAAGTCGACTTGCAACCAAGGACTGGTGGTGCAGAGACGATCAGGCAAGGTTAGCACAAGTTTTTCCATGACAACCGTTGTTCTAGCTGATGATGAATCAGATGACAGCTCACGATGATTGGTTGTTTTTACCATGTATTCATTTTTAAAAATCATGTAAAGTACAGAATTTCTCCTCATATGTACACACATACTTCATGGAAAGCAAGTGTTTATTTGGATGTTTCATGACAATGATTATTTGGATAAACAAGCTAAATACAATATCCCTCTAACTAAACCGAGTGTTTTATCGCATAGAGAAGTTGACCTTTGTCAGATAATAAATAGTGCATAATGTTTCTTAGTACTCCCTCCGTCTAGAAATAACTACTTGGTTTTGTCTAGATTCGAATATATCTAGATGCATTAATTTTAGTGTATAGATACATTCGAATCTAGACAAGGCCAAGTCAGTTATTTTATTTTTGGACGGAGTGAATACATGTTTTTATTAATTTTGCCTCATATTAGAGTTAAATTATAAATTTTGCAAATAGACATACTATTTTTTTTGCTTCGGGAATTTAAAATATATGCTCACGTGCACACTTACTATGCAATTCGATACACCATGATTTAACTTAGAACAAACAGCTAGGATCGTGAGGCGGACAAGCAACTGTGATACCGAGCTCCGTGTAGCCCGACCTCCAAATGGCAGGTCGCAACAGTATATGTTTAACCAACTTCACCATGTTGAAAACCTCGTGTTTTTACTCAAAAATTAAAACCCAGATATTTCGGAATGAACATGTCTAAGTGCCTCCGGAGATCCGACTAGATGAAGGTAAGACCGGTGACACCAGCTTGTTTTTCAAGTATAAAACATTAAGTTTTTTAACTCCCGTAGCAACGCACGGACACTCAACTAGTTTGACATAATTAGAGTCCAGTGATTAAACAATTAGGGTGAATAAGGTCACGTGAGTTACATTAAATAGAGTCTGGTTGTGTACTACAGGTGTTGGAGTTGGTTTGGGCACCAGGTCCCATGGCGCGATCTGTATCCCGTGTGTTTAGGGCAAGCAATAACAATTAATCTATCTTTTATGTGGTATTTCTACTTCTCTGGATTCTCTCGACCCATCCCTTCTTATGGTAAAATAAGCATTCAAGCAATCAGGACTATCAATGGAACCAGGAGGTAATCTATTAAACCAAGCCCTAGCTTCTCCTTTTAGTGAAAAGGAAAGATCTTAGCAACAAAGTACTTCACATCTTAAAATCATCAGAGAACAAAGCACTCATAGTAGAGAGCTCATTCATATGAGCCACAACACTCTCATTTTCAGTCCCACAAAAAGGTTATTTCTCAATAATACCTAAATAAGATAAATCAAGAGAGAAATCATAATCTTCATCTTTAATATCTATGGGAGAAGTGACAAACTTAGGATCAGAGGACAACTTAGGCATAATAGTACGTCTAGCAAGGAGACTCTTAATAGCACTAGTACCATGTGTGTTTTGGCACTCTTCAACAAAATCATCAGTGAACTCAATGTAACCATCATTAATATCATAACTCTCACTAGCCTCAGATGAGCTAACAGGTGTAACCGTGTCTTCACTAGGAGTTTCGGTACTTTCTAGACCATCCATAGTAGCATAGAGAAAAGGACCTAATGAACCACTCGCATCAAGCACAGTAGAAGTAACATCATGATCATCAAAAGCAGTTTTAGACTTAGCAGTAGTAGCAGTATGTGTAGCATGTGTATGTGGTGGTGGTGTGACAAGCTTACTTATAACAGACAGTGAATCAAGAGAGAAGAGGTGTTTAGGACTGTACCTCTTCTTGTAGTGGATGGTAAAATAGGGAACTTACCATCACGAGACTTCCCCATGATGAAAGGAGTAGCAGTGAACAATAATAGATCCAAGTGAACTTACAAATAAAGCTATGCTCCCAAGCGGCGCTTTAAAATAGTCTTGATGACCCACAAGTATAGGGATTACAGTCTTCGGGTAGTATTACCCAATTTATTGATTTGACACAAGGGAGCCAAAGAATACTTGCAAGCCTTAACAAGAGTTGTCGGTTTAGATGCACACAAATAGTTCTTGCTCACGAAGTTTATCGGTATAGCAGTTTGTAGTAGCAACAAGCAATAAAGATGAAACAGAGCAATAATGTGATATGATAGAGGATTCAGGTGCGGTAGGCATAGGGATGGATGGACGGGCGTTGCATGGACGAGTCTAAACATGTAACTTCAAGATCTAGGGCATTGCACATAAATAATAACAAGCATCCAAGTACTAAATAATCCTAGGCATGTGCTCCAAATATAGTCATACGTGTTGGCAATGAGAACTTGCACAACATCTTCTGTCCAGCCAGCCCGTGGCAGCGGGGCCTCTAGGGAACTACCGGCAATTAAGGTGCTCCTTTTAATAGAGCACGGGAGCAAAGCATTAACACTCCATGAACACATGTGATCCTCACATCACAGCCATCCCCTCCGGTTGTCCCAATTATTGTCACTTTGGGGCCTTTGGATCCGGACAATGATATGTGTACACAACTTGCATATAAGATCACAAACAATACTATCATAATGATTCAATAATAAGTTCAGATCTAAGATCATGGTACTCGGGCCCTAGTGACAAGCATTAAGCACAACAAGTTGCAACAAAGTCAAATAGCACTAATAGAGATACTAGGCACTATGCCCTAATAGATCTTATTCGATTACATGATAGAACTCATCCAATCCCAACCATCCCCAAGCCTACATCGGGGAATTACTTACTCATGGATGAGGGAAACATCGGTGGTTGATGGAGATGCGTTGGTGATGAGATGGTGATGATCCTCTCCAAATTCCCCGTCCCGGCAGGTGCCAGAACAAAGTTTCTGGATCCTAATCTTTGTTTCTGGTGGCGACAGCGGAGCGGAACTCTTTCTGGAAAACTATCGACCCCCCTCCCCGTTTTTAGGTCGAAAGGCAACTTATAGGCGTAGAGGGAGGCCGAGGAGGTGCCTGGGGTGTCCGCACCCCCTCCAGGCGCGGGGTCAGGTGGGCCCGCGCCTAGGGTGGGTCTAGGCCCCCCGGGCCTCCCCTCCGTCTCTTCTTCTGTCTCCGTGGATCTTCTGGTGAAATATAACTTTTGGCATATTTTCCGGGATTTTTCCTGATAGTTCATTTTCTGCACAAAAACAAGACACCAAGGTAATTCTGCTGAAAACAGCGTCAGTCCGTGTTAGTTGTATCCAAATCAGGAAAAACAATAGCAAAGTGTTTGAGAAAGTAGATACGTTTTGGACGTATCATACCACGTTGCTTTGGACCTGTGATACGGTCCGCAACTTACCCCAAAGGCTTCCGGATTGACAAGACCATCAAGCCCTATGATGGCACCGCCAAGCCAGCTACATGGTTGCAGGACTACGGTAACGCGATGGAGATCGCCGGTAACTACGCGTCATCAAGTACCTCCCACTGATGTTGGCGGGCATGGCCCGACAATGGATTGATGACTTGCCAGAGAGATCCATCTGCAACTGGCTGAACATGCAAGAAGCGTTTACCAAGAACTTCGAGGGTACGTATAAACGTCCATGTACTGTTTGCTATCTACAACGGTGCCTGCAGGAGAAAGACGAGACATCTCGCGCCTACCTCTCCTGCTGGCTGGATATGAAGAATCCCTGTGCAGGAGTGCACGCTCAGACCGACATCTTCGCCTTGATTGATGGGTTGGAAAGGGGCACGTTGCTCCGACATAAGTTGAAGCGCCTGCAGGACAATCACCAGCTAGATCTCACCCAGATGATTCAGTTGGCCAGTGAGTTCGCGCCTGCCGACGACGATGCTCGCGGCTCCCTGCCGGCAACGACTGTTCCAACTCAAGCTCGGAGGAACAATAACACCAAGCGAAAGAACCCGCCAGAAGAAAAGCAATCCTTTTACATGGTCGCTATGACATTTGAAGGACGAGGTGATGGCAGACAGCGTTGCCGAGGACGGGGAGCTGGTCGTGGGCAGCAGCAAGGCAGTGAAACTACCTCGGCAGTGCTCTGCGTTCCCCAAACCAACGAAGAGTACTATGATATGCCGTGCCTCGTACACCTCGACGCCAACGAAAAAGCCAGTCACACCAATCGGCATTGCAAGTTCGTCAATGATCTCAAGCAGGACCCGGAGTCTGGCTACAAGCAAAGTCGGAAGAACAGACCACGAGGCAAGGGCAAGGGGAAGAGGATTCCAAGGATTCAAGTGACATGGATGAAGATGTTGACCCCAAGCACGCCACCAAGAGCGATGGCTAGGGAAAGAACCCCTTCGAGAAGAAGTCGGCAGTTTTTCACACTTTCCTTGGCACCCCCACTGTCCGACAATAGAAGACCTCCATGAGGATACTGATGGACACTCTACCCCCAGTTCCCCAATACTTGCTCTGGTCAGAGATTCCAATTACTTGGGACAGGAAGGATAACCAGTACGCCATGGTCATCAGCCCCCTGATTGACGGCAATGAGTTCACCAAATGTATGGTGGATAGTGGAAGCATCATCAACATCATGTACCTGGATACACTGCACAAGATGAACTTGACGGAGGCTAACCTAAGGCGGATCAGCACCATCTTCCACGGCGTAGTTCCTGGTCGGGAGACTCGGTCCCTTGGGTGCATCACGCTTCAGGTCGCTTTTGGTGATGTTAATAATTACCGCCAAGAACGCATGACCATTGAGGTGGTCCCCTTCAAGAGCGTGTACCACGTCATATTCGGCCGCGACATCTTCCACGCCTTCATGGCCAAGCCATGCTTCGTCTATAACAAGCTCAAAATACCCAGACCAAACGATGTCATCACCGTATCCAGAAGCTTTACCAAGGAAAGGGACTGCGAGATTGGAGAAGCATCCTTTGCGGAAGCTGTCCTCTACAACGAAGATTCAAGGAGATTCAGAGCAAGGTCTATGCCTCGGAGATGCCGGCGTCGAAGAAGCAGATTTATGACTCCGCCCGAGCTTTCAAGGCCGCCATCAAAACCAAGCCGGTGGAACTTGTGGTAGGCGATGCCTCCAAGACCATTGCCATTGGGACGAATCAGGATCCCAAATAGGAAAGCGCGCTCATCGAGTTCCTCCGTGAGAATAGGAACATATTTTCCTGGAAACCTGCCGACATGAAAGATGTACCTAGGGAACTTGCCGAGCACAGCTTGAATATTGATCCAAAATGCAAACCGGTGAAACAACCTCTACGATGCTTCGGAGACGAGAAGACACGCGACATAGGCAAGGAGATAGCTAGGTTACTTAAGGCTAGTTTTATCCGAGAAGTCCATCACACCCGATGGGTGGCCAATCCTGTACTTGTCCCCAAAAAGGGAACCAAAGAAATAAGAATTGGCGTTGATTACACTGGCTTGAACAAAGCGTGTCCCAAAGATCCGTTCGCTTTGCCTCGCATTAACCAAGTCATTGACTCGACGGCTAGCTTGGAACTTTTGTGTTTTCTCGATGCATACTCAGGATACCACCAAATTAAGATGAGGAAGTCGGACCAATTGGCCACTTCGTTCACCACACCTTACGACATGTTTTGCTATGTCACAATGCCCTTTGGGATGAAAAACGCAGGTGCTACGTACCAGCGGACAATGCAGCGTTGCCTACACGATCAAATTGGTCGGAACGTTCACGCCTATGTGGGCGATATAGCGGTGATGTCTAAAAAGTCAAATGACTTAATCTCCAACGTAAAAGAAACCTTTGATAATCTCCGGAAATACAACATGATGCTTAACCCTAAGAAGTGCGTCTTCGGGGTTCCAACCGGCAAATTGTTGGGCTTCATTGTTTCCCAGCGTGGAATCGAGGTCAACCCAGAGAAGATCAAGGCCATCCTAAACATAAACCGTCCGACATGCTTGAAGGACATACAACGGCTAACAGGTTGCGTTGCAACAGTTAGTCGGTTCGTCAGCCGACTTGGAGAGAAGGCTTAGCCACTATACAAGTTGCTGAAGAAGGCATAAATTTACATGGACGGATGAGGCGATGCAAGATCAAGCTAAAGGAGACATTATCCTTGGCACATATCCTTGCAAAGACCGAGCACAGGAGCCTATGTTAATCTACATGGTGTCCACCAACCGGGTAATCAGCATCGTCGTTGTAGTAGAGCGGAAAGAACCAGGGCATGAATACAGAGTTCAACGACCAGTTTACTTTGTAAGCAAGGTCTTGACAGAGTCCAAGAAGCGTTACCCGCACTACCAAAAGATAGCTTATGGAGTGTTCCTTGCTTCTCGGAAGCTAAGGCACTACTTCCAGGAGCACCCTATCACAGTTGTGAGCAAAGCTCCACTGTATGACATCATCAACAACAACGATGCTATAGGAAGGGTCGCGAAGTGGAGCATTGAACTTGCCGCCTTCGAGATCACCTACAAGAGACGCGACGCTATCAAGTCACAAGCCTTGGCGGATTTTATCGCAGATTGGACAGAGATGCTAGATGCTACCCCAATGCCGAAGCCAGAATACTGGGTGATGCACTTTGACAGATCAAAGCTACTCAATGGCTCGGGGGCTGGTGTACTTTTACAGTCACCAACCAGGAAAAAGCTACACTACGTTCTACAAATCCACTTCGAGGCTACGAACAACATGGCAGAGTATGAAGCACTCATTCACGGACTACGCATAGCCAAGGATATTGGCATCAAGCGCATAGTTTGCTGTGGAGATTCCGACTTGGTTACCCACAGTGGTCGCACCGAACACGCGAACCCTATGATGGCATATCGAGAAGTGGACGAGATATCCAAGAGCTTCTTGGGCTACGAAGTCAAGTATGTCCCTAGGAAGCAAAACGAGGCAGCTGATCTACTGTCAAAGCTTGGATCAGGGCGCAAACAAATTCCGCCTGGCATTTTCTTGGGGCATCTACAGACACCATCCGTGAAGGGAGCAGACATCGACAACCCGGATAGAGTTGAATCTTTCGTTCACATAGTGACAAAGGTCCCCCCGGCTTGGACACCTCCATTCATGGAATATCTCGTACACGGAACTTTGCCCGACGACAAAGTCGAAAGACGGCAAATAGTACGTTGAGCAAAGGGCTATACCATAATCAATTGAAAACTCTACAAAATAAGCACCACTGGTGTATACCTTACATGTGTTTCCCAGCAATAATGTACTGAGATCCTACGTGAGATCCATCTCGGAGATTGTGGGCATCACGCCGCTCCTCGATCATTGGTCTCTAAAGCCTTCCAAAGGATTCAATGGTCGAGCGCCAAGGCGTCTGTTGACAAGATGGTTGAGACATGCATGGGATGCCAGTATTATGCCCGACAACCCCATGTTCCAGCTGAAGAATTGCGAACAATACCAATAACTTGGTCGTTTGCAGTCTGGGGGCTAGAAATGGTTGGTCCATTACAGACGGCACCATGTGGGTTTACGCATCTGCTAGTAGCAGTTGATAAATTCACCAAATGGATAGAAGCTAAACTCATTAGAAAGCTTGATGGGTTAACATCCCTTAGGTTTGTCCGGGATCTAGTGGTGAGATTTGGTCTCCCACATAGCATTATCACCGACAACGACAACAACTTGTCACTCGGAGAAGTGGAAGCTTATTGTTGGTACAAGGGAATCCAACTTGACCTAGCGTCTGTGGCACACCCACAGTCCAATGGCCAAGTTGAGCGAGCCAATGGATTAATTCTGCAGGGAATCAAGCCACGTCTAGAAGCACCGCTACATTGAGCAGCTGGAGCCTGGGCGGAAGAATTGCCATATGTGCTGTGGAGTTTACGAACTACACCCAACAAATTTACCGGCTACACCCCTTACTTCATGGTATATGGAGCAGAAGCCATCCTGCCCTCTGACATCCTTCACGATGCACCAAGAGTTGTCGCCTACGACGAAGATGACGCTGAGGAATATCGACGCCTAGATGTGGACCTTCTTGAGGAAGAGCGTGTTTTGGCATGCCAAAGATGCGCCATCTACCAGCAGAAGCTACGTAGCTACCATAGTCGTCGTGTTAGGCATCGCTCGTTTAAAGAGGGGGATCTGGTGCTCCGACTTAAGCAGAAGAAGTCACACAAATTATCCCCGCCATGGGAAGGACCGTTCATCATAAGCAAGGCGCTGCTCAATGGGTCTTACTACCTCGTTGACAATCGTGAACTTGAGGATAGACCCAGCAAAGATCATAAGAGTAAGCGACATAACCCGGATGATGACTACCCGGAGCTTGATCGGCCATGGAACATAGCATAGCTACGTCCTTTTTACACTTAGCATATTTTTATCTACTGTGTACCTCTTATATGATCAATGAAATAAAGCTCTCTGGTTCACGCATATTTCTAAGTATTTTACCTCCTTCAGTGTTCATTTTTAGATCGTACAAAACCTTTATGCACAAGTTTGTATTTGCACTTGTGAAAATTCCGCCTACGGGCGTTAGCTTAAGTTTTCTGGTCTACACATTTTTTGTTGTTTTTTATGTGGATTCTGGAGTAGTGACTTTTGGCACTTGTTGTCGGCGATTTTGTGCTTAGGTTTTTGACCGGTGACATTGGGCATCATCACCTGAGCGCATGGTTCCAACTACAAGTTTTTGGACTCATGAAAGGTCAAGCATAAAAACCAGAGTAATGGATAAGCCAACACTTGCTTAAAAAATAATTACATGCTGGAACCAATGCTTAAGTAGCAGGAAATTACACCTATTCTTTTTCCGCCTTAAGATAACTTAGTAGTTTTTCCGCATACATCAAACTAGAGGATATATTACATCATGTTTTTTCACTCCTCTGGCGCAGGGGATTTGGAAGCAGCGTCATCGGCGGCAGAAGAACCATCCTCTTCGAAGTCGGTGGTCTTGAGGGACTCGGAGGAGCCTTGATGATCGCCGTCAATGATCTCTAGCAGCACGAAGACATTGTGGTCGACCAACTTGACAACCCTTGTGTCATAGCCCATGAGAGATGACCAGATAGCCTTATGGTCAATCTTCTGATCGTCATCATCTACATCGGGAAGACCGGAGGTTACCACGTTGATGTCGGCATCTTCATAGTGTGCCTTGTCCATCGATAGTGCCATCCTTGCACCAGCCCGTGTACATGAAGCTTTCCAGCTTAAAATACGCTCGGGGGCTTGGCGTAGGATCTCCGAGAACTTCATCACGGAATCCACCGCTTTAATATTGATCTAGAGGGGCTTGGCTATCTCCTTGGCCTGCTTGATGGCGGTACTGATAAAGTTGCTGGCGAGAACCATGCATTCCTTTGGCAGAGGAGGCGACTGGGTTAGTCCAATAGGAGCTGCAATTCCGACAAGGAAGCACATGAGTTCAATAGTAAAAGTTCAAAGTATCTAACTTATAGAAGTACAAGATGGAGAATCACTTACCAAAGATGCTAGTCTCATCCTGCTGGAGTGTATCCACCATGGAATCCCGCTTTTGTCGGAGGATCTTGTATGCTTCAAGATTGCGCTGATTTTGCCCATCACAGCCTCTTCGCTCCTTCAAAGATTGCAATCTCCTTCAAGCGGTTGATCTCGGTGTTGGCAGACTCCTGCAGCGCCGCCATGGACTCTTCATGCATCTTGAAGGTATCAGTCCTCTCCTGCTTAAGGATATTATTTTCGCTATCCAGCAACTCAATGTGCTTGGATTGCTCAACAATGTCCTTGGCCTTGGCGATGGCTTCTGCAAGTCGGAAAAATGAAAATACACAGTGAGTAGTCGGAGAGTGATGGCATAAGACCAAGTCGGAATACGAAAACAAAAGGAAAAACAGACTCTTCCTCTTGGTGATTTGATCCTTCAAGAAGGAAGTTTTACCCTTTTCAGCTTCCAAATCCGCACGCATCTTCTGAAACTTCTCGTTGGCGACACCTCTCCGAGCATTCTCATTCTATGGAAAGAACATTTAAAGCTATTCAGTCTACTTGGAGCATCTAGCCGGATAACTATCCACCTAGAGGCTTGGGGGCTACAGTGAGAGTATTAAACTTGGCAATATGCTTCAGTCCTTCTTTAAGAATCTAGTCGGAACTCATTCAGTTTTCAACTAGACGCTTGGGGGCTGGGCTTATAGCTCCTATGCGACGTCTTTACGTGGAATTGGGAGGAAAGCGACATCGTTGAAAAGAATAGCTCGCATGCGACGGTTGTGAGGCAGCTAATATCCCAGGCCACACGGCCTTAAAACGTCAAGGACACATTTAACTTTGTTCCAAGATTAGGTTAAGCCAAACCGGTTGGTTGGGACAGCCGGTCAAGCCATTCAAACCAACCGCTTCCACGAGAGCGCGTCACATCGATCGTAGCTTCCCGACGGCGGACCACCCATCGTTCTCAGACCGGCGAACCGCAATTAATTTAGGCGGCTGCTCGACGGCGAAGGTGGTGAGTGCCATTTGAAAGCTAATTCCTCTCCCATTCTTCTCAATTCGAGATCTGAGCGTGCCCATTGATGCTAGATTGTGGAGGCGAGGGTGTGCTGAATGGAGCATGGAGAGGGGACTTCTAATCGGTATATCCCGTATCTCTGCACTTAATTTCTCTAAGGTTGAGCTCTTTGTTCGCTTCCGCTAGCTCACAGTGCCCGCCAAAAATAGGGGAGACGATGTTGCGCGCCAAACCTTTGAATTTCGCATCAATTTCTTTCCCTCTAGACGATGTAGCACGTAGATCATTGAGAGAGACACGGTTGTTAAATGGGAGGTGGAATTAGAACATGTTGATCCCCAAGAGCTAATAAACATGGGAGAGGAGGCGGTGAGGAAAATGGTGGAAAAAATTGGGGATAGTGTGGTTTGGGGGCCAGAGCAAGAAGTTTCTTTGTTACGATTTGATGATTACAAATGTGACTATGTTAGGGTTGAGACAGGTGAACATATAGTTGATGAAATCGATGAGCGAAACGGTTGGACAAGCAAAACTGTTCGCTTTAGCACAACTCATTGATCCGAACTGATTCGAGGGTTGGATATGTGGCCTCAAAAGTGGCTGGTTTCAGATGGTCGAGGATGATTGGGATGCACAAAGGCAAGTAATGCCTATACTTACCGAGTTGGAAGTGTTACATGGAGGATGATGATGCTAATGCACAAGGAGGTTGCAGATGGTAATGCACAAAGGATTGTAATGTTGATTGGAATTCGGTTGAGATACATGACCGACTGGTTTGGTCATTGCACCAATAGATGACATTGAAATGGCAAAGCATTTTGGCATTCCTATAGATGACAGAGACAAGGAGAAGAAGAGGGATGAAGCTGCAAATGATGGTGACAACCATTTAAGAGATGAAGAGGCAGATATAGATCTAGAGTTGTTGGAAAATGCTGCAGTTCATGTAGATGATGCACATGATGATGAGCTAGTAACAGTTTATGACAAAGAGGACCCAGTTATTGAAGTTGGGAGATTGTTTCCAAGAATGGATGAATTTAGGATGTGTTTCAGGACATATGCAGTCAAACGTGAGTTTGATACCAAGACTATGTGGACTGATAAAAATAATTTCTATGCAAAATGCATAGGTTATGATGGTGGTGCCAAGACTTGCAAGTGGTGTATATCTGCTAGACGCCAACCTGATGGAAGGACAATAAGAGTGAATCAAATTCCAAAACCTCATACTTGCATTACAAGTTCTCAAACAGTTACAAAGATGACATCACAATTATGGGTTGCAGAAAAGATCAAGCTCATTTTAGCCACAACACCAAACGACACTGCAAAGAGACTGAAAATAGACTTGGAAAAGCAGTACCCCATTAAGCTGATTTATACTACAGTGTGGAAGGCAAAGCAAAGGGAAATGAAAGAGCTATATGGTGATTGGGCAAATACCTTTCGAATGCTTTATAACTTCAAAGCGTATAGAGAAGAGGTCACTGGCAGGTTGTGGACAGAGATACCGAGGTAACGGTGATGGGAAAGTCTTCTCTAAATTCTTCATGGCTTTAAAGCCTTGCATCGATGGCTTCAAAGGTGGTGCCGCCCATATTTGAGTATAGACTCATCTTTCTTGGACTGGAAAGTGGAATGGTCAACTAGCAAGATGCAATGCTTTAGATGGACACAATTGGATGTTCCTTGTAGCTATTGACATGTTTCGGCCTGAGACAGAGGCATCATGGACATGGTTCATGATGCGCTTGAAAAAGATGCATAGGGCCGCCTCTCCACCTGCAAGGCACACAGATGCATGTAAAGGTTTAGAAAATGTAGTGAAGATTGTTTTCCTCATGCCGAGGAGGAGTGCTTGACCATATGTGGATGAATTTGATCAAAAATTCAGAGGAGATGATTTTGGATGCATGTGGCCAAAGAAGATCTTACACCAGTGCATACATTCATATCACCTTGAGAAGATTAAGGCATGCTCGAGGAGGATAGGGTCAAGTTTTGTACATGGTTGAAACCTACCATTCTCTTTATGGTACAGTGTCTGTTTTAACACGCCATCAAATGTGATCATATCAACAATAATTTGGCGTAAAGTTTCAACAACAAAGTGAAGGAGTTAAAAGACTTGCCTGTCCATGACATGGTTGACTGATCAGGATCATGATCATGAGGTTGTGGGAATTGAGAAGAAGGCTTGGTGATGTTCTTCAAGGAGATAAGCTCCGATGTTGTGCAGTGGTCAGGAGCGAAATCTTGCACATTTGCGTGTTGAGAAATCCTGATTGGGTGTCAAGTCAAAGATACAAAGACGGCGAGGCATGTTGTTGACACTCAATTGCATGAATGCACATGCCTTGAGTGGCAATACACCGGAAGCCTTGTGAGCATGCCATACTTTTCTTGGCCTCCAAACACAAGCTAAATATGCACCCATATTTGCATGAGTATTATTCTCAGAAAAATTCAAGGCTGCATATGGAACACCAATTCCAAGACTTACAGATCGATCTTAGTGGCCTGAAGTGGACATTCAGTTCTCCTTGTGTCCTCCTCGATGAAAAGAAAGTCATGTGCCCAAGCAAAGTAGATTCAAGGCTTGGTTTGAGAAAGGTGGGAGCAAAGAAGAAGGAAAGAAAGATGCCAAGCCAAAAGGGCCCAAAAGGTAACAAGAATAGATGCAAACTCATGAAGAACTTGGACACGAAATGGGTTTCTACCAAGTGCATAATCACCTTGAAAAGCCAAAGTATGTTCATCCAAAATCTATCCCATTTCTTGTTGATGATTTTTCTCCCATTAACTTGCTTGTTTTCGGAGGAAGCGTGGAGAAAAGGCCCACCTCTTGTTGTCGATTAATGGGCTAGTGAAAAGGGCAAGAATCAATGGCCAAAGAAAGAAGAGAACTAACGGATCATGTTTGGTGTCACGAGGTGCAATCAACTTGTTTTGGAGGATGATGTGCAAACTGTTGAGGCTTTAGGGCACACCGCTTCGATTTGGAAGATCTGGTGCAAAATGAGGGAAAAATGAGCCATTGTTGAGGCTCTAGTGCAAAATGAGCCTGTTGTTGAGGCTCGTGCAAAATGAGCCTTGTTGAGGCTCGTGCAAATGACCATGTTGTTGAGGCTCGTGCAAAGTGACCATGTTGATGAGGCTCGGATCATGATCATGAGGTTGTTGAGGAGGTTCAGAGGTGAAGGAGACTCTTGGACGTGTGGGGAGGCCAGATGGTAATGGTAAGAAAAGAAGAGCATAAACTTTGTGTGGTGTGAAACTTGTGGAGAAGAAACGAGGGTAAGAAGAGCCAAAAGAAATAGACTTTGAATTTAGCATTTGGTGTTGTAAACATTTGTTATTGTAATAATTTGGCAGTTGTTGTTGTTGTAAACATTTTTTATTATAATAATTTGTCACTTGTTGATAATTTGGACAAAATTCAAATATGATGGTAAATTTGAATTTCAACAAATGTAGCTATGTCACTTTTCTATGTTTGTATGAGCTTCCAACGTTTTTCTCATATGTACAATACAACTCATCCTCACCCTGATCCCTTTTGTGAAGTACAACTCACCCTCACCCAAAATGCGGTAGAAATGGGCTCCAAAGCTAGGGTAAACCACCCCATTTCTAAGCAAGTTTTTTTTCGACCATTTCTAAAACCAAGTTTGATATTTTTCCTCAGAACTATGTCACATAACATGACACCATGCGAAGGTTTTGTATTTTTTTGATTTTTTTGAATTAGTTATGCACATTTGAATGTCTGGTCAAACTTGAAGGATTTTCATAAATATTCTTAGCTAGGGGCTGAGGCTCACAAAACTAGCATTGGATCTCTGATGAAATAGCATGTTGTGAATCTAAAAATGATTTTTTAAAAAAATATCAGCATGAAATCATGTACCTGTAGTTCATATCTTACCCACTTCCAGCCGATTCGGCAGGATTTGTCTTTTTCACCAGGGATGGAATAAAAGGTTTGAGATACTCAAGTTGGGAAATTGTACATGCTAGGTGGTCTAGTATTTTTGAAAAATAGGATGTTACCATTTTGAAACTTCAATTTTGAAACTTCAATAGAAAATGGATTTTCTGTGCGTCGAAAAGGAAAACTTTGTTCTACAACATTGTTAGTCATCCCATTATAGACATGCATGCCCAATATGGGCACATTATCACAAACTATGCCTTGATTCTAGCCATATCATTGGTCATTTGACCCGAAAGCCAGAAAACCTCGGAGGAGATAGGTCATTTTGTGAAGGGTTTTTTGAAATATGATCAATAGACCATGTTTGATATTTTTCCTCACAACTATGTCACATAACATGACACCATGTGAAGGTTTTGTATTTTTTTGATTTTTTTTTGAATTAGTTATGCATATTTGAATGTCTGGTCAAACTTGTGAAACCCCGTTGATCGACTGCATCCTAAACCCAGCTAACCCTAAGGCCGAATGAGGAACGTAGATCTAACCCTAGCGCGACACTGTGGCCGTCCGATCGCGTCTTATAGAAGGATTCCGCGGGTGGCTCTGGGTGATCCGTGAAAGGGCTTGTTCTGCAACTTGATTGGTTGGCGTCTCTTAGAAGGATTTCGCGGCTAGCTCTTGGCGATCCATGGGATGGATGATTCTGGAATCTGATTGGCTTCATCGTTTTTCTATGAACAGATAAGGTACAGCGTGGCACACTCCATTGACCGTTGGACCGAGCGTGGCATGCGAGGGCGCTGGGCGGGGCGGGCTGCACAATGCATGCAGCTGCCCCTAGCGTCGCAGTCTAGCTATTTTATATGCAACAGCGCTGCAGCGTATTTACTCCCTCCGTCGCATTAAATAAGTGTACGTCTAACAACTTTCTTCAGTAAAACTTACTCCCCTCAGGTTCATTGTAATAAATGAGACTTTGCATGATATCACATCTATGTTATTTTGCACTATGGAGTAGTAATTTAGACTATTAACATATGCATGATACCACATCTAAGTTACTCCCACATACTCTCTCCGTCCGCAAATAAATTGAAGAGACCATTTGCTAAATGTTATTGGACTTGATTTCCGTGAAGCAATTTTTTCTACTTTAAAGTGCATTGGAAAGGTAGAAGTACAGTTTTTGTGGACAAATTTTGAAGCCAAACGTACACTTATTTGTGAACAGAGGGAGTATGCATGTCACTATGACCAGCCTAAGAAAAAAAGGACCGTTGGACCGAGCGTGGCATGCGAGGGCGCTGGACGGGGCGTGCTGCATCATGCATGCATGCTATGTAGCTGCCTCTCGCGTCGCAGTCTAGCTATTTTGCGTGCAACAGCGCTGCAACGTATTTACTCCATCGCATTAAATAAGTGTACGTCGAACAACTTTCTTCAGTCAAACTTACTCCCATCCGATTCATGCGCCATACAAAAAGTCAATATTTATAAATCTAAATATCAACTTTGACTACGTATATAAGAAATAAAATCAAAATCTAAAATATTATAAACTTAGTTTCATACTCCCTCTATTCCCTCTAATTGACATCCCTCTGATTACTCCCACCGATTTTTCTTGCGTGTGTAAATTCGATGTTGCATGCGGTGTGTAAAAATGAACGAGTACCTTGGTACTAGATTCCTGCATTTATTACCGAGTAAATCAAGGCCAAATTCTATTTTCTCTTTTATTTTTTACTGCCAATGAACAACTACCTTGGACGTTTTTTTCTCTTTTCAGATTAATGCATGCATGCATGCATGGGGGCGACGGCAGGAGTCACGCATCCTAGCAATTTTTTTCTCTTCGCATTGATCACGCACGCTTCGCCTGCCCACACGCAACGCAGCGCACGCGGCTGCGCCAACGCTGGATTCCCACGCCACCCTTCACGCTCCGCCCTTAATAAATAGGCAAAACACCTTTGCCTCCTCATCTCATCTTGCCCCTCTCATCTTCAACCTCTCGAGCCCGTCCCTTTGCCTCCTCCTAGCCCCCAAAACACTCGACCATGGCGACCTCCCCCCTCCGCTTCCCTTCCGACACCGAAGTGAGCGATGAGGACAACCACCCGGACCACAAGCAGGTATGGGAGAAGGAGGCGCCCACGCACCCCAAGCATGGCAAAAAGGGACGCAAAGCCCCGCCCTGCCCCTGGGCGGAGGGCCCCATCGTCCACAACCCTGTCCCCGGCGGCGGCAACCTCCCCGACGACGGCCCCTCCGAAGCGTACTGGGCTACGGCAGAGAAGGAGGAGGCAAAGCAGGAGGTTGCTTACGCCAGGTGGGAGGAGAAGTAGGCCAAGCGCGCCTTGAAGAAAAGGCGCAGACGGGAGGACGAGGAGCGACGGGAGGCCAATCGCTGGGCTTTCCAGGAGGAGCAGCGGAAGCGGGAGTAGCGGAGGTCAAGCGTGGAATGCTACGGCGCAAGCTGGGCGGCAACACCGGCACCGCCTCCACCGCCGATGGAGTAGGGTAGCTAGGGTTAGGGTTTAGCCCAGGGTTTAGGCGCCTAGTTGCCCTTCCCTTTTATATTATTGTACCCCTTTTCTTTTTATTGTAATGTTATCGGGCTATCTAATATAAATGTTATCTAATATATTATCTATCCCGTGTTTTATTGTAATCTGTGTTTTATTGTATTGTCATTTGTCAAAACACCCAAAACAAAAAGTGTATAAAACAAAAGACACAAAAACAAGTTCTCATATAATACTCGTGCAATATTTATAAAATGAGTAAAATTAGAAAAGCTCAAAAGGAAGAATAAGTTAACGTTATGATGGTTGATTATTTTCAAACAATCAAATGGTTCATTTTCAAACAAGACATTTACATATTTACATAAGTTAAAGGAGCGCCCAAGTTATGTTAGTTAAATGGATGCCCTTGGACTTCATTTATATATTTACTTTCGCAAAAAAAGATTGCGACCTGAGCACGAGTATATGCAGATCCACACGTCCCTATTTAGATTGTAACGTGAGTACCATTTTTTTTGCCCAATCAACATATAGTTACTATTGGGCCTGGATACGACCATTTTGGCCTGGCTAAGTTCTATTTGGGCCTGACCTTTTTCAATCCTCGTCAATTGTTTTTTTAACTTTTCAACCTCCCTCCCTCGCACACTTGCGCCGCAAACCGATAAAAGGAACACCGACTAAACCATTTAAATCAAGGAACACCGATTTCAAAACAGAGCAGCTCAAAATTAGCCCGAATTTATGTTGCATTTTATTCAAGCCAAAGACATAGACCATTACATCCATTACAAAGCATCACTAACACGGTCATGTCTAATGACTAACGATCAGGAGATAAACTAATCCGAGAGAAATTACACAAAAATAAAAAAACCGGCCATCAGATTGTCCTGCTTCTTCAATTTGATGATTTGCCTTAGCTGCTTGTTCATCTTCTTCAGCTCGGCCTTCACTTCCGCATCCACCGTAGTACCAGCAGAAATGGGGTTGCCACATCCCAATTGCTCCACCACGGATGGGTTTTCGAGCTCCCGGGATGCTACCTCCACCCCAATTCGCTCTTTGTACTCATCAAGCCACTCAAAATGCCCACATTATTACAGTTCCTGAAATCGCAGAGATGAACCCTAAATCCCAAATTCGATGAAATGCATGAAATTTCGAAAGAAAAGCGAGAAATTGGTGCTCGGAACACTCAGATCTCACCTTTCCCGGCTCGGGCTTGCTCTCACACTTCACAAATTCCCGGCCAATGTTGCCGTTCTTGTCGGTGGATGTGATAGCCGCTCAGTGCGATGCGAGGCAATCGGGCACCTCCTCCAAGACCGCACCATACCGAGGCCATGAGCGGTGGGAGGAAGCATAGCTCGACATCCCTCGCCGGCGTTGCCGCACTTGCTCGCCGGAGAAGAAAACGGAAGGGGATGAGATGCTGGAATGGTGGCGGGAGTGCTCGGGTGCAGGGACGGATCGGGTCCAACGGCTCTCTTCAACCACAGGGTGGGTCCCACGATATGAGGTGGACATCAGGTGAGTTCCGCCGTGACGTGGAGAGGCTGTGGGTCCTACTGTGCTCAGCTGATTCGAATTCGTTGATGGTCTCGTGGGGTTAAGTAGAAGTGTCGCACGGGAGCTATTTGCCGCTTCAAAAGTGTCGCATGCGAGCTATTCTTTGCAACGATGTCGCTTTCCTTCCCATTCCACGTAAAGACGTCGCATAGGAGCTATAAGCCCCTTGGGGGCTACAGTATAAAGTTTTTAACTCACCATATGCTTAGTCTCTTAAAGCATCTAGTCGGAACTAATTCAGTTTTCAACTAGAAGCTTGGGGGCTACAGTATTGAAATT
Organism: Avena longiglumis; assembly: GCA_030063025.1. Lineage (NCBI taxonomy): Eukaryota > Viridiplantae > Streptophyta > Magnoliopsida > Poales > Poaceae > Avena > Avena longiglumis. Next base: position 557,105,051 of record CP125975.1, read on the forward strand.
TACAAACACTGCGTATGCTACTCTGTAAGTATCTAGTCGGAATAATTTATTCAAACTACATACTTGGGGGCTACAGTAAGAAGTTTTCTACCTTAGTCACTCTTGGAGCATTCAGATGCACAGACCTATGGTTTTCCGTCTAAAAGCTTGGGGGCTACAGTGGGATACTCATATGAAATGCAAAAGGCAAATAAAACTTACAAGTGTGATGATCTTGAGGTTGGTAGCGCTCTCGGCAAACAACTTGCTGAAGGAAAGACTGTTTCCTTGCAAGATATCTGCTTGTCGGAGAAGCTCCTCAAGACCGCAGGTTGGAGATGTCGGCACTGCACCAGGAGCCAGAGTGGAGCTACTCGGCGTAAGAGCCAGGTAGACTATCTTCGAGAGCTCTGTGGTTATCCTGGGTGCAGAGGCGCCTCCTTCAACAGACGTTCCACCCACCACCACCGCCTTAACGCTACCGATGGAATCCTTAGACGGAGCTTCAGCCATTTTGGCTGCGGTACTTCCTTGTGTTGCCTGTTCACCGGCAACGACAAGCTCCACGGAGGCATCTGAGTCCACTTCCATGGCGGAAGGGCTAGATGCATCCTTTGCTGGCGAGCTTGTCGGAGCAGATGTAGGCTGGACGCTGGGAGTGACGGGGGCGATGGCGGGAGATGCGTGGTGGGACACGTCATAATGCAGCATATCTTTGATGTTTCTAGAAGACCCCGATGTTTTGGAGGTCTTCTTCAAACTCAAGCCAGCTTTCTTCCTGAAACATGCAAAAGTATAAGTACAGGAAAAAGACGAACAATGGACAATGTCAGAGGAAAAGAAGCTTACATGATAGTGGGTGCTTTGGTGAAAGGGATCCCAGTAATCTTTGTTTTCTTCGCCTCCAGGGCGACAGTGGACTTCTTGGAGGCTCCACCCTCCATTTTCTTCTTCTTGCCTCCGTTGGCAGCATCAGAGGTGGAGCTCTACCGCTTACGCGCCAGCGGGACATCGTTGTTGGACACGACGGTGACTTCCTTCATCGTGGGGTCATAGATTTGGACAGCCATGCTATCCTCCTCTAGACTGCTAAGCTGTTAAGTGAAAACCCAAAGTGTTAGATGAGATGGTAATGGCTAGACGGAAGAACTAGAGTATAAGTCATACACGGAAAATAAACAGGTACCTCTGGGCACTTTCCCTCCTCTAACATGTCGTAGGTGATGGTGAAGCCACGCTTCCTGTCCTTCACCTTGACGATGTCCTTGAGGCAGAGCTTGACGGAGTCACTCGAGAAATTGTCCTCGGAGATGCGGAGGCTATCCTTTCTCTCCTTAGAGTACTCGTGCATCAGCTTGGAGCGGTGCTGTAGAGGTTGGATCCATATGATGAACCAACACATGGCTAGGTCCAATCCGGTTAGACCCGTCTCCACGAACCACTCTATCCGCCTTATGGTGCGAGAGGCGTAGTTATTGGAGGGAAGGGTGGCCTGGGATCTCCATGTCGGGGCTTCGGCAGTGGCTCCGTCGACAAAGTCCGGATACGTCGCTTCTCGGCCATCTAGAGGGATATCTAGGCCGTAGAAGTACGTCCATTTCCAGTTCTTGCAGGACTCATGGCCGACGATGTCGGGGAACCGCCGGCCAGGCCGGATCTTAAAACTAATCGTCCCACAGTTCCTGAACTCGTCCTTACCGGCTCCGGATTCCCTCTTGATGGTAAAGAAGTAAATAAAGAGATATAACCTAGGCCTAATCCCTAGGTAACCCTCACAAAGCCACAGAGTTGCTAAGCTTAAGGATGCTATTGGGGAAAGGTTCGAGGTTCAACCCGAATGGTTGAGGACTAGGAAGAAATTGGAGATGACCAGGAAACGCCACGCACTAATTGCGCTTTGAGGTATACCTTCTCCGCCTTGGGAGAAGGGTGACCTCGCCAAGACCTTGCCAGACGAGCCCCTCCGTCATAGGGAGGTAACCCTCGACGAGCAGCTCCTTGATGTCGTTGTCCGTGATGTTGAATCCGCGCCAGTCCCCCTTGTGGGAATCATTCTATTCTTCCAGCAGATCTAGCGTTGCTGGATTATGGTTGCCGCCGGTGGATTCAACCACCGCTGACTTGGGTAGCACCAGGCCCTCTGGGGGAAAATGGACGGTGCTTACCAGCTTTGCCGCGACATCGCCTGACGCCGCCATGGAGGGAGTAGAGCTGCTGCTCGCCATTGAAGAGGGAGAGTGGTGACTGGAAAGATTGGGAGGCTAGGGTTTTTTCGCATATGCGCATAGGGCTCGAGGAGGTGATCGCTGGAGGAAGACGAAGGCGCAGGGGGAAGAATGAGGTGAAAAGTAAAAATCCACCACAGTCGTAATTTATAACCTCTGGCGTCAAGATTCGTGCAAAGTGATCGAATGGTCGGTACGTGGACGATGTGTGCGGGCGCGGGTGCGGAAATTTCGCCACGTTCCCAACCGTCACCGCCAACGGTTCATATCCTTTGCGTGGGAAAAATAGACATGATTGTGTTCTCTGCATGTGTGAGTTACGAGGCGTTGCTGACCTATGTCTACGTCGTCCTAGCTGTCACTAGCAGGTGAACCATCACATCGAAATATTCCGGCATGGACGAATCCAGTCCGGCTACGAGAAGAGTACGATGGAAGTTTCAGCGTTTCTCCGACTTGCAAGTTGAAGACGGAGAATATTGCAGGGTTTTTGGGAGAACTACAAGATATTGCTTGACGATTTGCCGACATCCATCTAGACGGAGCATTCAACCCGAAGAGGCAAGACGGCGCAAGATCTCGGAGTTCTCCGGGGGATACTGTTGGGGCTATGCTATATGGGTATCCTCATAGCATGTCTCTTATCCAGATAACCCGGGTGGCCCACAGTTAATAGCATGGACCATGGCCTGCTGGGCGGCCCAGTTAGATGGATCCAGAAAGGAGGCCCATGCCGGATAAAGGAAGGCTATGGAGGAGTCACCGACGTACCCAGAGCCTTGGAGTGCAAGACACGTTAGACTGATTGTATACTGTGTAGGACTCTGTAACCTATCCGGCTAGGACTTTCCCTATAACCCTAGGACCTGACGACTATATAAGTCAGGCCTATGGGAGCCTTTAGAGCATTGATTAACATACACCTCGCATAGCGAACCAATCCCTGTAACTCGGCGTATTGCCATTATAGTGATTTATAGCAGGAGTAGGATTCCGCCACCATTGTGGGATCTGAACATGGGTAAGCTATGTTTACCTCGTACCCGTCAACCGTCTGCCTTACCCCACGTCTCTAAACACGCACTATGAGGACCCCTCCATGGCGTACTCATCGGCAATACCACGACACTCAGTTCTTGTGTCTTGTTAAAATATAACTGTGTGCATTCTAGAATTGATTTCTTATTCAATGTTTTGCAACATTCCAGGTGATAGCTACTTGATTCTAGGAACTGTTGACTCTTATGGTCACCTCATTGTATCCCATCTAGACACTGTGGCTGATGCTAATTTTCTACCTAGTATCTTAGTGTATAGCATGATATGTGGAGATTTTCAGTTCTTATGATATATGTGGTTCTTTATGCAATAGGCTTCTTGAAACTGCTTCACATTTGCATCATACAACCAATTTTTATTCATGCCATGCTGTAGCTTCTTTGTTCCATCTGGTCCTGGTGGATAATACAACAGACTGTATGTAATGCTCAAGCTTCATGAAGAGAAGATTAATTTTCTTTAATCGTTAGTTTTCCAGAAAACCCCCTTCCTAATATTGTCATATTCTTAATTTCGATGCCGATAGGAAGTCAATGATAGTGTAAAAAATGGAGGTGCAATATTCGCTCACTTACTGACATTGATTCTTCTTGTTGCCAAGTGGATTTATTCAACTTGGTCAGAGATGGATATTCGCAATGTTTGTTTAGAGCTACATGTGGGCAGTGCCCATGAGGAAGAATGGAATGGTACCGGAGCACATCTTCTTCCAAGCCATGAGCTCATGGCTGGTTGCGCTAACACCAGACAAATTCTTCGACAAGGTGGAGCAAGGAAGCATTATTCTCAAGATTGCTAAAAAGATGAGCTTATGCAAAGGTGTCATTATACAAGGTGAGTCTGCGCCGATCAAGAGCAATGTGGTGATCTTTACCATGGGATACATGAGAGATCAGAATATCAAACAACAATGTGGTGATCTTTTCCATGGGATATATGCAGGCCGCCACTGTAATCAACTCAACACATTTGTGATCAGTTTCTCTCTAAATTTACAAATAGTATGGAGTAGATAATATGTAGTGTGTGAAGTAGCAAAACAACACATCCGAAAGCACTTACAGGAACCAATGTCACTTACAGTGGCCAATGTCACTTACAGGAACCATCACTAAATACACTTACTGGAATGAACACTAAATACATACCAAATAGATTTAATTGCTTACAGTTTTCTTTCCAAGAAATATAGTTGACATAGAGTTTAAACTCATCTATTTTTCAACTTGATGTAAGGGCCAATGTCATGAATCTTCAATTACCCTGCTGCTATAAGGGCTAAGGGCCAATGTTTGTGCAAGTAATTCTGTCATGACACATGTAGCGATTGGTAGCAGTCCTTCTTCTTATATCTTTCCTTTTTCTTGTGTGGTGCCTCCCTAAAGACGCCACCTCCTAATTTCATAACCTCAACCATACAGTACTGTCGTGTCAAGAAGCTTCGAGACAACTTTTTGACATCATACTTATGGTATTCTTACTATACACCCTCTATCAATTCTTTGATAGTTGTTGGTGCTCTTGTATCGGTGAGATCTTTGAAAGACCTAAAACACAAGTCAAGGACATTCATGTCCGGATAATTAGGAGGTTGCTGCAACAAACTAATTTCTAGGTCAATCTTTGCTACAACCCGTAAAAAAGCCTTATCACCAGGGATGAGATGTGGCTTTGCCACCGTTCTTGGATAGCAGGAATTAGTTTCTCGCACAAGTACTCCCTCATAACATCTATGGTAACCTTCACAGATTTCAACTTGAGTTTCCCTTTGTATTTGTTTTTACAGTTTTTTATTGTTGGATTCTCTTGGACAAATGCCCATGTGCCAATTTTTCCATCGAATGTCATCGCGCCACCTTCATCAAACCTTGGCTTCGCCACAGTAGTTAGGAACATTACTTTTCCAATGATGTTCCTATTCCACACTATGCACAAGGGTAGGGATTCTTCAGGAAGTAGATAGTAGTTGATATTCTTTCTTGTCATATCAAACCACTTCTCGTCAATATGTACAATGTTGTCCTTTAACTGGAAGGAAGGCCGGGGATATGTCAACTCGTTCTGCTCTAGCATGGAGACGCATAAATTTAGTCTCTTAATCTTGTTTTCTTGTGTCATCACAAGCTTCAAGCTGCTTCTTCGATGCATCAGCTTACCTATCTGAAACCATTTGGGTAAGGTTGATCGGGCTATACCCAATGACATTGCTAGACCTTGGATTGTGTTTTGTTTGTTCAGTGGTGTCGTGGGAATGACCACGGCACGCCGCACCTGGCAGCAGTAGTAGAACGAAGGGCAAGGGCGGCCATACCATCTGCATGAGATGAGGGCGGAGACACAGGGTTTTACCCAGGTTCGGCCCCCCGGAGGGTAAATACCTACTCCTGCTAGATTGTATTATGATGAAGGTACAATGGGGCGAGTTCGACGGCTAGGCGGCGAGTCGCTTGGGTGGATGGTGGAACGTATCCTCTACATGCCCTGTAGGGAGGTTTATATAGACTCACCCCCTAGGGTTTACATATCTCAACCGAATCAGTTAAGGAAGACGAAGCCAGCGAGACAGGCATCTCCGCCTCGTTCGGCGAGTAGTTCCGACGCCACCAGCCTGGCCAGGGATGAAGCGCCACAGACGACGGCAGCATCGGATGCCACCACCGTCCTGAGTGAGGTACCTCTGGCCTCGATTCCTGCCCCATTCGCCTACCTGGGTCGGGGCTGCTCCACATGGCAGCTCGCCTCCCAGAGAGCTCTGCCGAAATAGTTTGAGGCTCCTATATGGATTCACAACGAGGCCGTCCGTGTCTTGGGCGCATGATGCGGAGATGGGCCTCGGAAATCGGGCCCCGAACTAGAGAAGCGGCTAGCCTCTCGACGGGCTGCGGTTCATACCATCGCCAAGTGAGTTTTATTCTCCGCCTTACTTTTCGCTGTATTTGGACCACTTTGCTCATGTAACCAATTTGCAGGATCGAGTTAAAAAGATAGGCCACCCGTCTGCGGGCCAAAGTGCCGCTTATTCGCCGAGGAGGACCCCTCTCGAAAGAGGAAGGCTGATGAGGTCGCTGCCCCCACAAACAGTGCCAAGAAGGCCAAGGGCGACGATGTCGTCACGGTATCTGACGACACAACGATTGCTCTGAGTGATCCTGTGGCGGAGGCATCCTTGACGATCAAGGAGGGTGCTTCCTCGCCTGGAATGGCCGAGTAGGCCTCTTTTGGTGCTGGCGCATCCATCGCGACCTTCCCCCGCTTCATGGCCAGAGCGGCTACGGCGAGTGGTACCACGCCATCGAGCCGCGTACCTGGGGTCGCCAAAACGGAGGTCGAAAGATCGCGCGGGCACCACGGCTCTTCGCATCCGTGGACGCGCTACAGCTTCATAGCATGCTTGGCGCTGCCCTCCAGGTATGTCCAGTCCCCGAGGATCGGGCCACTGAATTGCAGTGGTCAGATTCTTTTGGTGTTTTGTTTTTATTTCTCGCGCCCAGTCCCCGAGTGCGCAATCGCTGAATTTCAGCGGGTGGGCGCTTAGTATTTTTGATCTCCAGTCCTCGAGTGTCCATTCGCTGGATTTCAGCGGGTGGGCACTTAGGATTTTTGATCTCCAGTCCCCGAGTGTCCATTCACTGAATTTCAGCGGGTGGGCACTTAGGATTTTTGATCTCCAGTCCCCGAGTGTCCAGTCGCTGAATTTCAGCGGGTGGGCACTTAGGATTTCGTTTTTGTTAAATGTTTGACTTTTGCACAGGGTTTGCAGCGTGAATCAGCCGACCGGCTTGCTGCGAAATGTCGCGCGGAGAAGGAACTTGTCGCCGTCCAAGAGGCGAACAAGGACTCGTGCGATTGCGAAGGCATAGGAGGTCCGCCAGGCCTTGTCCCGAGTGAATTGACGGCGGCTCAATCTCGCGTTGAGCTCGGTGAGAAGGATCGCCGACCTTGAGCGAGCTTAAGGAAGCGAAGGAGGAGGCGAGTTCAGCGGATGGGCGGCCAAGGCTCATACGACCGCCAGAGGAGCGTAAAGTCTCGACGCCTTGTTGCTGGGCTACAAGACGACTACTCCTCTTCAAAGCTTCATCACGGATCTCTCTCATCCTTTGATTGGTAAGTGTGCCCCTCACTGTAATATTTGCATTGTGTGATCTTTGATGTACTCACCGCCATCCTCCATCACAGTGTCGGATCATCGATAAGGAGGAGGCGCACAGACGACGCAGCGGCGTGGTGTGGCCACTGGTCGACTCGGCCACTTTGTCCGCGGCTTGCATTCGGCGTATTCGTGAGATGTCGCCCACGGAAGTGATTCCCAGCGACCTCGTCGTAGTGTGGCGGTACTTGGAGAAGGCGCCGTCGGTCGTCGAGTTCATGACGCGGTCGGTGTTCCGACGCGGGGCGGCGACGGCGCTCAGCCTTGGGCTCGCCCACTTCCCGGAGGATTTCGATCTGGACGACGTGACGAGTGGCTACCCATCGTCGACGGGCTCGGTGGAGATTGCCGAGGTGCTGAAGCTGACGGACCGTGCCGCGGTATACTCCGATCATGTCTGGTCGATGGGCGATCTCCTTCCTTATTAGGAGACGGTCGTCGCGCCCAACGGCCCCGAGCCGCCGAACCAGGACTTCAAGATCGAGCAGCCCTTCCGTGCGGCGATGGCGGGTGAGTTGACGACGTACCCATCGAACCCGTACACTCCCTTCATTCGCAACCGCAAGGGTGGAGGCGAGTCGACGTCGAAGCCTGTGGAGTAAAACGTTGTGCCCTGGGGCGTTAGTAGAAGTTCGGCCATTATGCGCAACTTGTATTTTGTAACAACTTTGATCTGCTACAATGGGATATCGTGTTATTTTGTGAATTGTCTTGCGTTTGAGATTGAGGGTCGAACAAGTCCCCGAGCGCGTCCGCCCTTTTTATGGGGTTACCTCGTTTGTTTATGTGTTTGCGGTTTTGAGCGTTTTGTTATTGAGGTCGACTCGCCCGAGCTTGGAAAGCCAGTCGCATGGCGACTCCCATGAGTGCTCTTTACTTCACCGCTTTCCCTTGCGCGAACGAGGTCGCGTGTCCGAGTCCCCGAGCGTGGTACTTGGTGGTTCTAGTCGCGGCTCTAGGGTGGGTGAGGACTGGGCGCGTCAGAGTGAGCGCATCACTCCTGCCTGGCCCGTTGGGTCAGTCGCATGGCGAGTCCTGGGCACGCTCTCGTACTTTTTCCCTAGTCGCCGCTGAACCGAATCGTCGGTCCCCGAGCGTGGTACTTGGCCGTTCGAAGCCGTGTCGAGGACGCGAAGGATCATGGTCGCGAGGAGCGAAGCATTGTCTTGGATCGTTAAGCCGATCGAGCTAAGCGGCGCAATGGGGTTCCGGTAGGCATTTTCATGGACGTTTAGTCCTGGGTAACCAGTGCCCTCGTAGCGCACTACTTGGCCGATTGCTATACCGTAGGTTGACTCGCAGCTAGCTTGGTGTCATGTTACGAAAAGTAGTGGCACAAGACACGAGAGTAGACACAATTTATGTAACCAATATGTTTTATTTCATAGCGACTGGAGGATACATATTGAAGGGAATATGACCTGAGAGGCAATAATAAAGTGTTTATTATGTGTATTCCAAGTATATGATAGATGTTTATTTTGCATGCTATAATTGTATTAATACGGAAACGTTAATACATGTGTGTTTAATAAACAAACAGAAAGTTCCTAGTTATGCCTCTCTCATAAACTAGCTCGTTGATTAACAAGATGATCAAGGTTTCCTGATCATGGACATTGGATGTTGTTAATAATGGGATCACAACATTAGTGTAATGGTGTGATGAACATTCATCCGAAGTATAGCATTACGATCAAAGTCATTGAGTTTATATTGATATAACTTACTTAAGTGATCCTAATCCTTAGACCATGAGATCATGTCAATCACTAACACCTAAGAGTTTCTTGATAACATCAAACGTCACACCATAATGAGGTGATTATAAAGATGGATTCAACTAATAAAGTGTTATGTTGAGGCTCATGGATCGAGAGTGGAATTTGTTCATCCCGATGACGGATAGATATACTGGGGCCCTCTCGGTGATATCACATTGATTAGCTTGCAAGCAAGTGATTTGATCACTAGAATGTTATATCACAGAACGAGAAAAGAGTGCATGTCGTAACGAGATCAAACTAGGTATGGAGATACCGATGATCGAATCTCGGACATGTAATATATCGTGAAACAAAGGGATTAAGATACTAGCGTAAAGGTTCCGGACGATCACAAGAAAGTCATCGTTGAATGTGTGGAGTCGATGGGTCTCAGATCCCGCTTCGATTATTGATCCGAGAGGGGTCTCGATCATGTCCGCATTATTCACGAACCATAGGGTGACACACTTAAGAGACACCGACATCCAATTGGAGCAAATGTTTCATGCCGAAGAATGAATAAAGCAGGAATTTATTTCACTAGATACCAAACAAGTTTTCAGTGAAATTGCATAAAGTGGTTATGCATGTGAAATAGAATTCTAGCAAGGGTTATTTGTGAATGTTTGTCCTTAAAGTAATTGACAAAATTCTGAATAAAATAAAAGAGTTTTATTTAATAAGAGTTTGCATTAAATTTGGTGGAAATTTAATGGGAATTTGAGGACTTTGAGTGGAGGAATTTAAAGGAGATTTGTGAGTGGAGTGTCCACCCACATGAAGAGGGAGGGCAAGGGCATCCCCATGCCGGCCACCCCCTTGGGGTTCCCTCCTCCTATAAAAGGAGCCCCTCCTCACTTGTCTCTCACACCTCCTCGTGAAGGATCTCTCCCTCTAGAATTTATCCCCATGGTCTCGGACTAGCGAGATACATGTTCCCGTGGCTATTCGGCAAGAAAGAGTTGTGCTCATGCATCGCTGGAGCGAGGAGGCGGAGGTTACTCGGTGTCTCGAACGTGTGTCGAGCACGGATGCGCCGCTGATTCTTGGCGGCTAGGACTTCCTCTCGATCTTGAGATCGGCAAGAGATCGTCACATCAACCACGAGTTGAACTCGTTAAGCTTTGTCGGTCTTCAAGGGTATGTTCTCACGGATATACATCCTCCTGTTGTTTGTATCTAGTAGATAGATCTTGGTATATAGTTCACATCGTAGGAAATTTTTGTTTTCTATGCGAACCCTCAAAGGGTATCGTGAGTCGGATCTATGCGTAGATACTTTACACGGTAGTACACATATGAGTATGTGGATGATGATCATGTTGTTGCTCCTTTGTTGTAATTTTGGATATTGGTGGCATAGTGGGATGAAGCGCCGGACAAACTTTACATGTCCTCGCACATGGGACCTGCTCCACGCTTGACATGCAACTAGTTTGCATAAGTGGCTAGCGGTGTCCGCCTCTCCTACTATAGTCAATATCTATTTTGCAAGCGAGTTGTCAACAATTTGATTATCCTCGTTAGGTTCATGTTCGTAGGTAAGAACGGTTCTATCTCGAAGCCCTAAGCCACGTAAAACTTGCAATGGATAAATTAGAGGCGCCTAGTTTAGATTGTTGTCTAGTGTTATGATATGGTAGTGTTGTAAGTAGAAGTATGAGATGATACTCTTACAACACATAGCGTAAAATCCATAGACCTTGGATTTACACATATAGGTATGATAGTGATCATACCACGATGCACATGGTAGAGATCATCTCGGGAACCATATAATTTCACTAATAAACATATGATGTTTGATAGCATCTTATATTGCTTGTTTAGCTTTGTTAGCATAATAAGATGATCCTCATTTAAATATCAAGATAAGAATGTGTTCTTCCTTTAGTATGCACCGATTATGTTTTCGCCGCCCAAGACATCACGTGATGATCGGGTGTTCTTGGATCCACGACCATATTTGGTGTAAAACAGCTACACACGTAATACTAAGGTTCTAACTTGGAGCCTAGCATGCATGCATGGCCTCGAACACGGACCTAAAGGTTAAGCATGAGTCATATAGTTGATATGATGCCCATTTGATGCTCGCTCGCCTTTGAAGCTATACCGACTCACGTGATGATCGGACTTGGTGTAGTGGATTTGGTTCATGTAATCACCAAAAGGCACGAGGATGTCATTTTGAGTGGGAGTTCATTCGTAATATAGATTAGTTGAACTCAATCTATCATACACTTAGTCTAAACTTTACAAATTCTGTAGATGGCACCACCTGCTTTAATTTCAATGTGTTCATGGAGAAAGAGAAACTAGCAACGAATCTGTAGCAACTTTACCGAATGGGCCATGAATTTGAGGATTCTCCTCTCACGCACAAAAGAAATATGTGCTAGAAGCTACCTAGGCCCCCACCTTGATGATGCCCCGACGAGGAGAAGAATGTCTATCGACTGTGAGGACCACAACTTAGTTCGCTAAAGATATTTTATGGGCTAGAGCCGAACTTTGAAAGCGTTTAAAACGGCAATGCATTTGATACAATGGGTGAGTTGAAAATGATTTTCGACACACATGTCATAGAGAGCTACAACGCTTCAAAAAGTTCTTTAGCATGATGGAAGAGCACAACTCCGTTAGTGAGCATGTACTCAAGATGTCGGGTTACCGATAAGCTTGTGTCCTTGGGAATATCGATTCCCATTGACTTAGGCATCCATCATGTTCTCAGCTGCCACCTAGCTATAAGAGCTTCGTGATGAACTATAATATGCAAGGCATGAAGAATTCTCCCGAGCTTCCACAATGCTTAAAACTGCAGAAGTGGAGATCAAAAGGAACATCAAGTGTTGATGATCAATAGAACACCGGTTTCAAGAAATACAAGAAGGAAAACTAAGGGAAGTAAGGCGGCAAGCCGTTGCCGCCGAAAAGAAACCCCGAGTTGGACCTAAGTCGACCGAGTGCTACTATTGTAAGGGATCGCCATCGAAGAATCGCCCCAAGTATCCGCATAAGAAGGCCGGCAAGGCAAACAAAGGTATATATGATATACATGTTATTGATGTGTACTTGACTAGTGCTCGCAGTAGCACCGGGTATTTGATACCGCCAGTTGCTAATATTTGTAACTCGAATCGTGGTCTGAACAACCGACCGCTAGCAAGGGGTGAGGTCAAGATGCGGTCGCAATGGATCAAGCGTTGATGTGATCGCCGTCGAACGCCGCCTCTCCACTTACCGTCGGGATTAGTTATAAACTTGAATAAATGTTATCCGGTGCCCGACCGAGCATGAACATTGTATCCGGATCGTGTTTGATGCGAGTGGTTATTCATTTAAACCGAGAACAATGGTTGTTCCATTTATATGAATGAAATCTTTTATGGTCATGCACCGATGATGAATGGTTTATTTCTATTAGATCTCGATGATAATGTTAGACATATTCATAATGTTGATGCTAAAAGGATTAAACTTAATGATGATATATCCGATATATGTGGCATCGCCGCTCAGGTCATATTGGCATTAAACGATGAACAAGCTCCATTCGGATGGACTTTGGAATCACTTGATTATGAATCATTTGATACATGTGAGCCATGCCTTATGGGCAAGATGACTAGAACGCCGCTTTTCCTGCTCAATGGAACGGCGATGATTTATTGGAAATCATACATTCGATGTATGTGGTCCAATGAGTGTGTGCCATGAGGTGGATATCGTTATTTTGTTACTTCCACGGATGATTTGAGTAGATACGGTTATATCTACTTGATGAAACACAAGTCTGAAACCTTTGAAAAGTTCAAGGAATTTTAGAATGAAGTGGAAAATCATCGAATAGAAAGATCAAATTTCTATGGTCCAACGTGAGGTGAGTATCTAAGTTACGAAGTTTAGCACTCACATGAAAGAGTGTGGAATTGTTTCACAACTCACACCGCCGAACACCACAACGAAATGGTGTGCCGGAACGCTGTAATCGCATTTTATTAGATATGGTTCGATCTATGATGTCTCGACGGACTTGCCGTTGTCATTCGGGGTTATGCACTAGAAACCGCGCATTCACTTTAAATCGGGCACCATCTAAATCCGCTGAAAAGACACCGTATGAATTGTGGTTTGGAAAAAACCTAAGCCGTCATTTCTTAAAGTTTGGGGATGCGATGTTTATGTGAAGAAACTTCAACCGGATAAACTCGAACCCAAAGCTTAAAAATGCGCTTCATAGGATACCCTAAAGAAACTATTGGGTATTCCTTCTATCACGCATCCGAGGGCAAGGTTTTGTTGCCAAGAATGGATCCTTTCTAGAGAAAGAGTTTCGCCAAAGGTGTGAGTAGCTCAAGGTAGAACTCAAGAGGTTGTGGAACCTTCTCTTCAAAGTATGGCGAGTAGCGCAGTCACAAGTTGTTCCGGAGTTGGCTCCACCGCTGAAGAGGGAACTAATGATAATGATCATGAAACTCCAAAGAGAGTACTACCAACCTCGCAGTCAAACAGACGCGCAGCCTCCCCGAGTCAGACGGAAATCCCTGTCATGAATTTCATGGTTGATGAAAATGATGACCCGCGACGATGAAGAAGCAATGATGAGCCCGGATTCCAACAAATGGTTAGAAGCCATGAAATCCGAGATGGAATCCATGTATGAAAATCAAGTTTGGAACTTGGTGGAACTACCTCACCGAAAGGCCGTGGAGAACAAATGGATTTTCAAAAGGAAAACTGTCGATGGTAATGTGACCGTTTATAAAGCTCGACTTGTCGCAAAGGGGTTTCGACAAATTCAAGGAGTTGACTACGATGAGACTTTCTCCCGTAGCGATGCTAAAGTCGCTAGGATTATGTTAGCAATTGCTGCATATTTCGATTATGAGATATGGCGATGGATGTCAAAACCGCTTTCTCAATGGTAATATTGAAGAAGAGTTGTATATGATACAACCAAAGGGTTTTGTCGATCCTAAGGATGCTAACAAGGTGTGCAAGCTTCACATCCATCTATGGATTGAAGCAAGCATCACGGTTGGAATCTCCGCTTTGATGAGGTGATCAAAGAGTTTGGATTTGTCCAAACTTATGGAGAAGCTTGTATTTACAAGAAAGTGAGGGAGCAATGTGGCATTTCGATATTATATGTGGATGACATATTATTGATCGGAATGATATAGATCTTTTAAAAAAAGGTTAAAAGTTATCTAAACAAAGAAATTTTCAATGAAGGACCTAGGTGAAGGCCATACATATTAGGCATAAAGATTCATAGAGATAGATCTAGGCGCCTAATAGGGCTATCGCAGTACATACATTGATAAGATTTTAAAGAACTTTAAAATGGACGGAAGTAAGAAGGGTTCTTACCTATGTTGCAAGGCAAGACATTGAGTAAGACTCAAAGTCCGCTCATGAAGAAAGAGAGATAATGGACAAAGTCCCTATGCTTCACCCATAGGCTCTATAATGTACGCCATGCTATGTACAAGACCTGATGTGGCACCGCTATTAGTTTGACTAGTAGGTACCAATCGGATCCGTGTTCTAACACCGATAGCGGTCAAGAATATCCTTAAGTACTTACGAAGAACTAAGGATATGTTTTTGTATACGGAGGTGAAGAAGAGCTCGCTAAGTGTTATGTCGACGCTAGCTTTGACATCGATTCGGATGACTCTAAGTCTCAATCCGACACGTATTTCTCATGAATGGAGGAGCGGTTAGTTGGAGGAGCTCCAAACAACCTGTGGTAGTGGATCAACAACGAGGTCGAATATGTTGTCGCTCGGCTCAGAAGCGCTTGATGAAGGAGTTCATATCCTAACTAGGAGTGGTGGCAAACGCTGCTGGACCCAATGGTGATCTATTGTGACAACAATGGTGCCATTGCTAATGCCAAAGAGCCAAGGTCTCACAAGCATTCCAAGCATATTAAGCGCTTCACTCCATCCGAGCATGTCAAGGATGGAGATATAAAGATTTTAGTACATACGATCTCAATGTAGCGCATCCATGACTAAAACTCTCCCTAGAGCAAAACATGATCAACACCGTAACTCAATGGGTGTTAGATTTATCACTATGTAACTAGATTATTGTCTCTAGTGCAAGTGAGATCAAGGAATATGCCCCGAGAGGCAATAATAAAGTGTTTATTATGTGTATTCCAAGTATATGATAGATGTTTATTTTGCATGCTATAATTGTATTAATACGGAAACGTTAATACATGTGTGTTTAATAAACAAACAGAAAGTTCCTAGTTATGCCTCTCTCATAAACTAGCTCGTTGATTAACAAGATGATCAAGGTTTCCTGATCATGGACATTGGATGTTGTTAATAATGGGATCACAACATTAGTGTAATGGTGTGATGAACATTCATCCGAAGTATAGCATTACGATCATAACAACTTACGAAGTGATCATAATCCTTAGACCATGAGATCATGTCAATCACTAACACCGGAAGAGTTTCTTGATAACATCAAACGTCACACCGTAACAGGGTGATTATAGAGATGGATCTTAACTAATAAAGTGTTATGTTGAGGCTCATGGATCGAGAGTGGAATTTGTTCATCCCGATGATGGATAGATATACTCGGCCCTCTTGGTGATATCACATTGATTAGCTTGCAAGCAAGTGATTTGATCACTAGAATGTTATATCAGAACGAGAAAAGAGTGCATGCTCAGAACGTAGATAAAACTAGGTATGGAGATACCGGCGATCGAATCTCGGACATGTAATATATCATGAAACAAAGGGATTAAGATACTAGCGTAAAAGGTTCCGACGATCACAAGAAAGTCATCGTTGAATGTGTGGGAGTCAGTATGGGTCTCCCGATCCCGCTTCTGATTATTGATCCGAGAGGGGTCTCGATCATGTCCGCATTATTCACGAACCATAGGGTGACACACTTAAGAGACACCGACATCCAATTGGAGCAAATGTTTCATGCCGAAGAATGAATAAGCGCAGAATTTATTTCACTAGATACCAAACAGTTTTGTGAAATTGCATAAAGTGGTTATGCATGTGAAATAGAATTCTAGCAAGGTTATTTGTGAATGTTTGTCATTAAAGTAATTGACAAAATTCTGAATAAAATAAAAGAGTTTTATTTAATGAGAGTTTGCATTAAATTTGGTGGAAATTTAATGGGAATTTGAGGACTTTGAGTGGAGGGAATTTAAAGGAGATTTGTGAGTGGAGTGTCCACCCACATGAAGAGGGAGGGCAAGGGCAGCCCCATGCACCGACACCCCTTGGGGTTCCCCCTCCTATAAAAGGAGCCCCTCCTCACTTGTCTCACACCTCCTCGTGAAGGATCTCTCCTCTAGAATTTATCCCCATGGTCTCGGATTAGTGAGATACATGTTCGGTGGCTATTCGGCAAGAAAGAGTTGTGCTTCACGCATCACCGGAGCGAGGAGGCGAGGTTGCTCGGTGCTCTCAACGCAGTGTGCGAGCACGATGCGCTTGCTGACGGCGGCGCTTAGGACTTCCTCTCGATCTTGAGATCGGCAAGAGATCGTTTACATCAACCACGTTGAACTCGTTAAGCTTTGTCGGTCTTCAAGGGTATGTTCTACGGATATACATCCGCTCGCTGTTTGTATCTAGTAGATAGATCTTGCATATAGTTCACATCAGAGAAAATTTTTGTTTTCTATGCGCGAACCCTACACATATGTGGAGTTCTAGGAGTAGAACTTAGAAGGTTTACATTCCATGGTCGCTGACGTCGAAGCCCGATCCGCCGGACGCTTGAGGTAGTAGGCGCCGTTGCCAGTACTCACCGATGGCGAATGGTCCCTCCCATGGGGAGAGATTGATGCCCTTCTTGTCCGGATGAGGCGCAACACCAGGTCGCCCTGGAAGGTGCGAAGTTTTCACCCGTGTACCGTGGTAGTGGCAGAGTCCTTGCCGGTATATGGCGGCATGAGCGAAGCTAGGTCGCGTGCTCATCGAGTTGATCGACTCCATCCCGACGTCGAAGTTCGCTCAGCAGTGTGTAGTGGGCGATCACCCTTGGCGAAATGCTCGAGGTCGGGCATGACCGCCTCGGCGCCATACACCATGAAGAAGGGGTGAACCACTGCCGACCTGGCTGACCGAGGTGCGGATACCCTGTGATGACGGAGGGTAGCTCCTCGACCAGCACCCGGCCAAGCGCCGAGTGGTACTTGGAGCCGCCTTTAGGCCATGGAGGATGCTCGTTGGCCTGCTCCACCGCCGTTGACTCGTGGGTGACCGACGCGGTCGAGGTCAGATGTGATGTTCCTCGCAGAACTCGGCCATGGCTCCTTTGGCGGGTTATGCCGTTGTCCGTGATGATGCTTGGGAACCCGTGGCGATATATGAGCTCGCGAGAATTTGGTGGCTCTTCCCGCCGCATTTCGATTGGCTTGGCCTCCACCCACTTTGTGAATTTGTCGATCGACCAGAGGTGGGTGAAGCCAAGGGGCCTTTGAAAGGGCCTACCATGTCCATGCCCCACACGGCGAATGGCCGTGGATGGGGATTGTCTTGATACCGAGCTCGACACGCAGTCTAGTTACGACGGCACCGCGCATCACTGGACAATGTCGACGGCGTCGGCGGTGGCCAAGAGAAGCCGTGGTCGCATAGCCTTTGCGACCAAAGAGCGGGTTCGCGGTGGCCGCAGCCGGAGTGGATGTCGTGGAGGATCTTGCGTCCTTTGTGGGTTGGACGCAGCGCTGGAACACGCCGGTCACGCCGCACTTGTGGAGCTTGCCGTCGATGATCACGGGCGATTTGCGGCCGTGTTATCATCCGGGCGCCTGCTTGCTTGCCGCAAGGTGCCTCCTCCGTAGGCGTAATGCCCAGTCCGGAAAGGCTCGCTGATGAGTGCAACCAAGGCTGCTTCGTTGCGCTGACTCGATGTCGATCTCCCTTCGAGAGACGGACGGGTGATCGTGGTCAAGGAAGACGCCGAGGGTGGTGCGAGTCGAGCCGACCCGACGGCGCAGAGAGCGCGCTGCCTCGCCCGCCTGCCGATCCACTCGACGGAGTAGCTCGCGGCGTCCGCCACTTGTTCATCGCTTGGCGGTATGCCGCCATGGTGGAGAGACGGTCGCAGTGCCAGCCGACTTGCCCAAATGACGAGGTCGAGTCTCCGAGCAACAGAGGGTTGACATTCATCTCCTTGGCAGCTCGCATGCCGGAGTAGTGCCTCATACTCGCCCATGTTGTTGGTGCAGGGGTGAAGTCGAGGCGCAGGACGTAGCGGAGCTTGTCGCCTTCGGAAGTCAACACGATCCCTCGCCCGCCTGCTCGTTCTTGGAGCCGCAAAGTGCAGGCTCCAGAGTGGAGGTATCGGCAGCTTTTTCCGCCGCTGCCTCTTCCCGCTGGGCGGCGAAGTCCGCGAGCCTCGCGATTTGATCGCTGCGGCTCATACTTGATGTTGTGGACGCCGATTTCGACGGCCCACTTGGCGACTCTCGCCTGGCGCACGCTGGATGATGTCCTGCAACGGTGCCGAGGAGACGCATCGTGATCGGGTGCTCTTCGAAGTAGTGCGATCGCCGTTGTGCTCAAGACCGCTGACACCGCTTAGTATTATGGTATCACTGGCGATTTCGGAGGACTCGCTGATATAGTACACCGTCGTTGTACCGGGCGCCTTTCCTTCCTCTCGCCGCCGACGACTATGATGGTGCCGACGACGCTACCGTAAGCCGCGACGACCATGGGTTCTTTGTCGACGGGCGCGAGTAGCGCCGCAAGTAGCACCTTCTTGAGGTCGCGGAGTGTGTCGCCTCCTTGTCCCACCGGAAGGCGGGTTCTTCCGCATCGCGGTATAGGGCATCACCTTTTCGCCTAATCGGGATGAAGCGGCCGAGAGTCACGCGACCGCCTGCCAGCTTCGATCGCGCAGCACTTCTGGTTTGCCGAGTCGAGCGATCGTGTCGATCTTGGTGGTTCGCCGATCCCGCTTTGGAGACGACGCACCTCAAAGAGTTGCCCGCCGGTACAATCAAGGTGCATTTGCTTGCTTAGCTTTATCTTGTATTTCCGCAGGTTGGCGAATGTTTCCGCCAGGTCGAGAGTAGATCGCCTCGGCGAAGCGGATTTCACTACCACGCCGTCGCCGATGTAGACGTGATATTGCGCCAATTTGCTCGCAAGGCATTCCCGCATGCACACCGGTAGGTCGCCCGGCTCTTGAGGCCAAGGTCATGGCGGTGTAGCGAAGGCTCAATGGCGGATGAACGCCGCTTTTCCTCGCCCTCGACAACCATTTTGATCTGGTTGTACCCAGAGTAGGCGCCGAGGAAACACAATTACCAAGCCCGCGGTGAGTCGATTATTTGGTCGATCCGCTGAGGACGAATTGCTCCTTCGCAAAAGCGTTGTTTAAGTTTGTGTAGTCGATACACATCCTCCAGTCCCATTTTTCTTCTCGACCAGGGTATGCCACCACTTGGAGTATTTGATTGGCCGGATGAAGCCTCGCAGCCGGTAGACGCTGCACCTCCTCGTGATGGCTCGGCGGCGCTCTTCATTGAAGGGCCGCAGCGATCGCTTGACGGGTCGCACTTTGGGTCGGCTGAGTTTGTGTCACGAGTTCCCTAGGGACACCGTGCATGTCGAGGGCTCTGCGCGAAGATGTCCCCTTTCTCACGGAGGAACTCGATGAGCGCCTTCCTATGATGGGCTCATGCTCATTCCGGATCGTCACCTTCTGGCCGAGTCACCGGGACCAGCTCGACGGTGGGGTGCGCCGTCCTCGAAGGTCGAGGTGTTGGCGCCCAAATTGGGCTTTCTTGAGTATGGTGGGTCGCCGTTGTTGACCCTTCGCCACATTTCTGGCGAGCTCTCGGCGTGGTTGGCCTCGCCGCGATGATGGCGTCGGCGAAGTTCGGCCTTTAGCCTCGCACTGCGGCTATGTCGGGTCGCTGTTGATGGTGATGAAGCCGCCGCTGCCCGGGAGCTTCATCGTGTCAGACGCCAGAGCGGGCGCCGCCATGAACTGGCGAACGCCGGAGCCCTGTGACGCAGCAGGGGCCGAAGCGGTACCAGCTCAAGACGATCCGCCGTATGGAAGTTTGCCGGTGTCAAGGTGACCGCGTGACCTTGCCGATCGGGTACGCCTTCCGACCGGGACGATGCCGTGGAACGTGGTAGGTCGCTCGACCATCGACTTCGCAGCCGCAATACTTCAAGGTGTCCAGTATGTGGATGTTGATGGAGCTGCCGCCACCATCAATGTCTTGGGAGCCAGAATTTCACCTGGGCTTGACCACCGTATGCGACTCTGGTACTGGCTGCGTGGCGAAGGGGCCGCGCCTGTGATGGGCTGTTCACCGCTTGAGGAACTGGGAACGTCCACCGCCTACTGCCACCGCGTTGACGCACGACGGGCATCTGGCGATGACCTTCTTCTCGCTTCGTGTTGAAGCCTGTGAAGGTGAGCGAAATGGCCACCGCTGAATTTTCCGCCGCTTTGGCGGGTTGTTGGGTCTCTCCTGCTCGCAGGCCTTCGATCTCCTTGAGAGAGTGCTACCGGGCGTCGCGTGCGGAGGGCTTCTTCCCTCGCTGTAAACGCACAAGGCTGGTTCAGAGGGCTACACGGTCGAACCTTGGTTTCGCTTTGTAGTTGCTGCTGCCGCGCGTTGTCCTCCGTCACAATGAAGCTTTTGCTCGCGCTGCGCGCCCGCGTTAACGAAGTCGATTTCGCCCGCATCGCGCGCTTGCCGGTGAGGCGTAGTGTTGTTGTAGCGCAGGTCGGACCATCGTCTGCTGTCGCTGCCGTCAGGCGGCGTTGACCTCCTCGGCCGCCGTTTCTCGTTAGTCTTCCTCCTCGTATCTTTTGGCGATCTCGAGGAGGTTCGTGATGTTGTCGAGTGCGCGATATGCTCGCTTGAGCTATACTGGCGCGCTCAGAGCGCACGAGGTCTTGAAGCAAAGGATCGCGGTGTCCGTGGATGTTACCATAGCTCTTGCCACCGCTGACCCAACTTCGGGTCGATTACGGTCCCCGGATGCATCGCCTGTGTCCTCGATGGTGGTGGCATGGGTGTAGGAACCTCAAATGCCTCAGAAGGCATCGCGATCTTTCCTGTGAGTCGATGCTATCCGGGAGAGTGTTGATCCACTCGCACGCCTCCCTCCATCATCGTGGGAGGTAGCGCGCGGTTAGCGTCGGTGTGGCTCGCGATCCCATCGCCATGAGGTAGGTGTCCCACACGAGGGATCATACGGGCGGGTCGCATTTTCATTTCCTTCGCTTTGAAGTTCGCCGTATTCTTCGCCGGATCATCGGTCCAAAGCACCGCCCGAGTCGGCTTTAGCGACCCCAACGGCTTGCCATCGCGGGCGATTGCTTAGGTGTGTCGCAGTCGTCGCTGGTGCGCGCCACTTTGGTTGTTGATGATGTGGGTGCAAGGCCGACGGGATGACCGCTGGCGCGACGGTTGGTCGCCGTCACAGGGAGAGTGCTCGGTCGGTGTTGGAGCCGCAGCGGTTCGTATGCGGGCTGAGGTGTTTGCCGCCAATGGACGGCCGCTGAGGTCGCCTCGCTCGACGAACGCGGTACATCCGCCTCGTGAGTCGACGCCGCTTGTTGCTCGACCGCTTTTTGCGAGCGGTGGCTTTGACGCATCGATCTCGAGGGCGCTTTCACCGGTGATCGTGATGTTGTCGGCCACGCCGCCCGGCCACGAGGTTGTCCATCGGGGTGGAGAATAGTGGTAGGCCGCTCGCTCGGCCCCGTGAGGAGACCACGATCCGCACCGGGTCCGGGGTGCGGCTGGGGAGGTGGGGCCGTCACGCCGGACCACCATGGGCCGGGCGCTTCCTCCGGTGGCGCTGCTCGCAGACGCGTCGCCATGCGGGCCGGGTCGCTCGCCGTCGAAGTTTAGGACGCGCCTAATCTGGGTTCAAGCGACCGATTCCCCGGTGGTAACGTGACACCTCGCGCCATCACCGCTCGAGGCAAAATTGTCGCGCTTGCTGTTTTGCGACCGCTTCGCCACCAAAGTGAGTTCTCACCCGCTGCCGGCATTGGGAGGATCGTGGAGAAAGGATCCTCCGCTGATCGGTGCCGCCCATGTAGGTCGCGCAATTGGCGACCGGTCCCATCGCGAAGATCGGGCGGAGTTTTCCGACCGGAGTCAAGTCGAAGATCCCAAGAATGGAGGGATCCTCAAGTCTCCCAACGCTGAGACTGGTGATGGAGCCCGCGGGCTAAGCTGCTGATGATGGACCCGGCGTGACGCCGAGTCGCCGAGTAAGCTGCTGGGCTGCTGAGGGCCGCCTTCCAAGCCGCGTGTTTTCAACACGTCAGGCCGTCAGGCCGGTTGTAGTGGCGAGGCGACATGGATCGGCGACTGGCTCTCGGAATCCGTCACAGGCGGCGACCGCGATGCGAGCCGAGTCCTCCGAGACGACACGCCGCGAGGCCGACGAAGAGGCCGATCGCGGCCGACCGCAAGATCATTCTGTGTGACGGTCGCTGCCGGACGGGTCGCTGCCTCAAGATCTCGTAGTATCTCGCCGATCGCCATCGCGCGGCCGGTGGCGACCGACTCGATGGGCAGATTGATCTGCCGCGCAACACCGCCAGACCGCCTGTGACTTAAGGCCCCATGGCGGGCGCCACCGTCGGGAATGACCACAGACGCCGCAATCGACATCGAGTAGTAGAACGGGGCAGGGCGGCCACCATCAAGCGGTGCGACGAGTATGGAGAGACATGTGGTTTACCAGTTCGCTTCCGGAGGGTAAATACCTACCACTGCCAGATTATATTATGATGAAGGTGAATAACCGGCGAGCTCGACGGCCAGGCGGCGAGTCGCTGGGTGGATGGTGGAACGATCCTCTACACGCCCCGTGAGGGAGGTTTATATAGACTCACCCTCTAGGGTTTACATATCTCAACCGAACCGCTTAAGGTTTTTGGTACTGCTAACCTAATCCGACCGGGCCTATCTACCTCGGGCCTTCGCCCACTCGCTTGGATCCACGCCTGTGTCTTGATCTAGTCGCCATCCTCAGCCCACTCGCCAGCCTCGGCCGCTTCTGAAACGCCTCATTGGGTATACCCCAGTAGGCATATCCCCATCAAGTGGTACTCACACCCCCCGAAAAACCCAGTCTTTCTTTTTCGTCCCAGACTATTTCTCTTGTTTGAAACATCTACTTCTTCATTGGTTTAATTTGTCCCGTGTATTTCCATATTGTTTCAATTGTCCGTACACTTGTATCTAGGGGGCATGCAATAAGCTACTTGTTCATTTGTATCGCTTCCATCTCTACACTTGATTACCACCAAGTCAAAGTAGACACCAAATCTATGCTCATTTTTCTTCTGGTTTTGATGGTGAACACCGAACATATTCTTCTATATCATCCAAATCTAGAGCATCTTCTTCCATATCATCCAAATTAGGAGCATCTTCTTCCATATCATGCAAATCTGGAGCATCTTCTTCCGCATCATCCAAGTATGCAACTTCTTCTTCTTCTTCTTCTTCTTCTTCTTCTTCTTCTTCTTCTTCTTGTAGAGCATCAAATATGCAGCTTCTTCTTGTAGAGCATTCAAATATGAAGCTTCTTCTGGAGCAATCACATTCAAGTCGAGACCAACTTCTTCTAGAGAAATCACATTCAAACAAGACCAGCTTCTTCTTTTGGAGCAATCAGTTTCATGTTGAGACCAACTTCTAGTGGAGAAATCATATTTAAATCAAGACTAGCTTCTTCTGGAGCAATCACATTCAAGTCGAGACCAACTTTGTTCTTGAGGAATCTCAGTTTGTTCTTGAGGAATCTCAAATTCTTGTTCTTCCTCGTGAGGTATTGTGTGGGTCAAGATAACATTCCTATATAAGACTGGATATTGGGGGGCATGATGTTTTTAGAACAAAAATACATTCCTCTAAAAGAGAGAGATTAAAGCATGGCATGGCATAGAATGGTTTCTTACCGTGCACCAAAGGTTCGTGAGAAGATTTACTTTTGTGCATCCTATTATATGTCCACATATCCGCTGTCGTTTATATGGCGCTTTCTTCCTCCCGAAACCATCTTATGTAGTTTTTGCCATCAAATTGTTTCTTCAAAAGTTGTGCAAAGAGAAGATTAAATGATGAGCACCACCATCCTAGAATTGCTCAAACGAAAGTAGAGAGAAATTAAAACTTACACCCCTGAGCAATTGTGTATGCATATCCATTTTGGGTGTTCTCTGTTCATCCTGACTCTTTATCTATATCATGACAACAATGTCATGAAGGGAGAAAATAAGTTAATAGGTCTAGCAATTTGGAAATTTTGGCATCTAGATTGCGTTAACATAGTCAATCTGCTAGCATTTTCAATGAAACATGTATAGTTAATTATACTTTTAGAGTTGACTGATAATAACACAAAGACAATCACATTGAAGGAGTCCACCCACCAACAAGCAATGATCACAGGCAATTCCAAGCACGGTTCTGCATGCGTTTTCTTCTGAATCAAAAAGGTAACCAAACAAAGGTAGTTCCTATCTGAAACTTAAATTTCTTGTCTCATGGCATTATTAACAGTTCAAGGCAACATTCTGAACTAGTTGAAGTCTGAAATGTTTCGACTCAACCGATTATTCCATCCCAAAGATATGTATTTTGCCCCAAAATTAAATATGAGTATACCTCTAGGGGAACCTAAAGCAGTGACTGGTCAAATATGATATACCTAAATTCTGAATGAACTTACATGGTAACATATTATGATACCAATGGTCATGATTTTGCCAATTTTTAGAAAGGCATGAAGAATTGTGCAAGGAAACAGGCTGCGTGCAAAAGTAAAGAGAGCGGAAAGAGTACAAAGGGGAGGTCTAGGAGGTACACCAGGATCACCGGTGGAGTGTGGTTGTGAGTCAAAACATGGACGACGTGACAGGATCATTAACGCCGAGTCCAACACAAAGTGGGTCATTTTTGAAGGTGAAGGAAGACGGGCGATAAGAGTGGCGAACCGGTTTCATTCTCCCATCGGAAGAGAGCTCCTCAAGATTTTCATCTTGATGCGAGGGCCCATGGCGACGGTACGTGAGGAATGGGGTATCACCTTCAGGTATAGTGCTTGGAAGAGCCGGATAAAGATGGACACTAGGAGAAGTGCTTCATAAGTGGCAATACGTAAATTGAAACGAA